>JAODVQ020068131.1:0-18251 GCA_025400075.2 Phenganax stokvisi
CTGGGGCAAACAAATAGAAAATTTACGTTTATACATGAATCAAATAAGATCGAAAGGAGTTACAGGAATACAATAAATCAAATAAGAAAAAGTCTTACCGATTTAAAAAAATTTCTTCGTCATTGGCATCCGTAAGAGATACCCAGTTCACGGGGATACCCAAATCACTGTGACACTGCCTCTCAACTCTCACGCATTCAGCGTGAGACTCACGCATTTGGTTTCACTCTCACGCTCTCACGCTGGTGACTGTAAATCTCACGCATTGCGAGAAACTAATGTTAAGATGTATTTTTCTAGTAAACGCGATTAAGTTCCTGACAACAAACGACTGAAACAAAGTATTTTTGTAAGGGCAAGGTGTTGATAGCATTTATCGTACGTGGTTCGACAAGATAAGGCGGGGAAATTTCGTAAAAGAATTATTAAAGTTCTGAAAGCTCATTATGCATAAACAGGACACCGTATTATATGCGAGTAGTCTATCAAAGAGTAGTCTGTCAAGTCTCTCAAAATGCAGGAAAACACCATTTCAGATATAATACATTCAAAAATTTTCCAGGGGGCATACCTCCCGTCCTTTCTAGATGGGTGTGGTCCAGGGTGTGGCCTCAAATCTCACTCCAGTGTGTATGATGAGCCCACGTGGTTCGGATCCAAAAGCTGGTACCCAGGCCTTTTTTATCTCGGACTCAGACTTCCTTCGCCTCCACGCGGTCCACACGTAAGATCACCATTTCGTCACCATTCCGAAACCAGGATGCGGAAGTATGACCTCTGGGGGGTTTTTCCCGGTATCTTGAAGGTACCATCATACCCCCGAGGGCAGGGCACCATTGATTGACTATGTCAGAGGCAAAGACTAGAAGTAATAAAATTATCAATGATCCATCTGCTGTGGTGGACCAGGCTTTAGATGGCATGGTGCTATCCAACAGGAATGTTCAGTTACTCAAAGGCCATCGGGTGTTGATTCGAAGTGACGTGGAGTGTGTACGGAAACGTGGTTTGGTTGCATTGATTTCTGGAGGTGGAAGTGGTCACGAGCCTGCTCATGGTGGTTTTATAGGTCGGTAGATACCCATGTATGGTTTACTGTAAAGTGTGGGGCTGCTATACTTCAGGCAGACACCTTATGCCGCAGACCATTCAACATATGTTAGATTAAGAAGGCTGAGCCTGCCATTCCCACCCTAATCCTAACCTGGCATCTGCTAAACTGCATTCTACCCTCCATGTATGATGTCATGTAAAGTTTCATTTAAGTTTTAACCCGAAAACATTTTATGGTAACCAGTGACCACCATGTTTTGCCATTCAGCATTGAGTAGTAATTGTAGTAAACGAAACCCACTTGTGCATATCACTTGTTTTGCTATTGCAGGTCATGGAGGGTTAACTGCTGCTATAGCGGGTGCCGTGTTCACCTCGCCACCAACCAAGTCTATTCTGGCTACCATACGAGCTGTTGGTACTAACAATCCTGGTGGGGTGCTGATGATAGTTAAGAATTACACTGGCGATAGACTAAATTTTGGTATGGCAGCTGAACGAGCCAAACAAGAAGGTATCAAGGTTGATATGGTTATTGTTAATGAAGATTGTGCTTTGTCGAGTGACGATAAGACTGCTGGAAGGCGAGGCTTGTGTGGAACAGTCATTATTCATAAGGTAGGTTGACTCATCATAATACAATGCTCTCTGTTCTGTTATTTTATTCTGTATTATGTCAGATTATTTCATGCTAAAGTCTTTAGGATGAGATTTTTGCACTAATTTGCCAATGGATTGGATGTTAATTATATTTGATATGGACTGACAATAGATAGCTGGTGCAATGGCTGAAGCTGGAAAATCGTTGGAAGAGATTGCTACAGTGTTGCAAACAACTGTCAAAAACATGGGTTAGTTCATTTCTTGTTTTAATAATTACATACAATGATTTAAACTCTTAACCTATTTAGATATTATTTTACTTTGTCTAATGTTTCACGTTTTTGTGTCATTTAACAACAGACAATTTTGGGTGGAAAAAATGGACACATTACCTAACAGACGAAATTTTGACTTAGTCAGAAAGGAGGATACCTATTACCACAGTTACAAAGAGCGTCTTAAAATAAGCAAAATGGCAACGTTTCGTTGCCAAATGTTGTATAATGCGGAAAATATAGCCATGCAAAGTTCGCATGTAGTCTGTATTGTTTGTATGGCATGGCCAAAATTGGTGTCTTTCAGAAAATGTCACAGTCTCAGCTGCGTAATACAAATATATACAAAACGTGGGAGCTTCACACCGCTGCATTTCCACACTTGACAGCATTTTGCAACCAAAATACTTCAGTGTCCTCCCACAGGAAAAGTTGACTTGGTGGTTTAGGTGAAATAGGGCGGCGAGTAATTGGCTAATGCTGTTGGCTTATGCTGTTGTGGTGACCCTGCCCTAGTTGGCAAAACTAAATAAATAAACAACTATATAAATAACAAAAAAGCATTGTTTTAAGGTACCATGGGTGTCAGTTTGTCACCATGTACAATACCAGGATCAAAACCTTCATTTCAACTTGCTGATGATGAAATGGAACTAGGACTTGGTTTGACAAATTTATTCATGTTTTGTTTGTTTTTTTCTCGTTCAGCTATACATTCCTGTGATTATATTTCTCAGGTATTCATGGTGAAAAGGGCGTCGAAAGGGTAAAGGTATAATTACTTGATGCACATTTTTTGGCGTTTATACGCTGGTAATGAACGTTCTCTCGTTTACTATTCATTACTTCAACTTCGATCTTGTTTCGTAGCTTTTGACTGCCAAACAACTTGTGGAAAAAATGATTAGACACATGAGCACGAATAATGAAACAGAAACGAATAAATTTCTTTTAAAAAAAGGTGAAGAATTTGTACCTATTAAATAATTCCAGCATAATATGAGAACCCAACTAATTTGAGTAAGATGTACAAAGATAAACGTGGTCCTACTTTTAGGTGATAAAATTGGTTTAATGGTGAATAATTTGGGAGGGACAACACTTTTAGAATTGTGCATTGTTGCAAGAGAGGCAGTTCAATATCTTAGTGAGTTTATTGAATATGTCATGTTAGAATATAGTTTGATTTCAATTTTCTGCGCAATTTCATGTTTCAAATTTGTTTGACACTTACAATGATCAATTCATTTGTCAAAAAAGTTCATCTCCAATTATTGTTTTTACTTCACGATGTTTCAGAAGCAGAGAAAAGGGTTGATATTCAGAGAATTTATGTTGGTACTTTCATGACATCCTTGGAGATGGCAGGAGTTTCCCTTACGTTGCTACAGTTGAATGAAGAAAGAATAAAATATTTAGGTTTTTTGCTTTGTTTTTTGGTTCAGCGATAATAGACGCTTAGTCAATGTCTTTACTCGGTGTTTTGTCATTTTTTGTACGCGAATTTGTGAGGTGATCTGAAATCACGCAAAAAGACTGAGACTAAGTTGTCGAATAAATATTCTATTTTTTGTTTAGAAATAATTGTTTTCTCACGAAGTACATTGCATTTTGTTCTAATATTTGCAAGAGAGTTCTCACAACCAAACATATTTACGAAGTGTTAAATAATTACATGATGGTGAAAGACAGAAAGAAGTGATTAAATACAGCATAATGGATATGTATTCTGTTGCT
The DNA here is from genome assembly GCA_025400075.2 of Phenganax stokvisi. Classification (NCBI taxonomy): domain Eukaryota; kingdom Metazoa; phylum Cnidaria; class Anthozoa; order Malacalcyonacea; family Clavulariidae; genus Phenganax; species Phenganax stokvisi. Next base: position 3,669 of record JAODVQ020068131.1, read on the forward strand.
GGTCCCAGTCTTTTTGCACCAGGTCAGATCACCTGGGGTCGGTTGTACAAAAATTTTAAGTACATTTTAACTACGATTTTGTGGTTAAAAAGTAGTTAAATCTTGAATAGGCGATTCTGATTGATTGACATTCGCATTTAACTATACGGTTAACTTTAACCACGTTTTTATACAACCGGCCCCTGGTGTACATGGTAATTTGTATAAGATTTGTTTTAAGACTTTTGAATCTTTCAGATTTTGAAACTACGATGCCTGGATGGCCAAAAGTTTTTGGTAGCCAGAGTGTTCCAGAACCCCTTGACGGTTTTGAACCACATAAAGAGCTTGGGGTAGAAAAAACAGAGTTGACAGCATTAGGTATGCAACTTTCAAAAGTTTGGATATCTGTATAAATCGAACACGCTGAATCTTCCCACTGAGTAGATTATTATATTTTTTCGTCACTTGCAAGGTCGTACAATTCACAATTGCCTACAACAGATCGCGGATACGTTCGAGCAAAATGAAGAGTACCTAAATAAGTTGGATCGTCTTGCTGGCGATGGAGATTGTGGATCGACATTGAAACGAGCAGCTTTAGGTATAAGAGAGGCTTTGGGCAGCGTAGATAATAGTGGTATTCCTTGTAATTATCCATACAAGGCTCTTGTTTCGCTTGCTGACGTCATCGAAGACAGGATGGGGGGCTCGTCTGGTGCGGTAAGCAGACAGACCTCAAAATATCTGAATTACTGCAACCTATATATAAAGTATATTAAATCTGATATTCAAACTACAATTTAGCGAACGTTTTTATTGCATTTAGCTGTATAGTTTATTTCTACTGGCCGGTGTGGAACACATAAAAGAAAATGTTAATCCAGAACAATGGTGTAAAGCATTTGAAAATGGCATCGAAGCTATAAAAAGGCAGGTTAAATTTTGATTATATTTTATTGAATTGCAAAGTTAATTCCTTCACATTATTCATGCATAATCAGGGCAGCATTAACAGGCCCTTAGGCCCCTACACATAGTTAAGTCAAATAATACTAAACCTAGACAAGACTTTCATTTGGCCTTTTATCACGAAACAAAGTCGTTACAGGTGTTGTGCATGGCCCTTTGTTCACCCTTGTGTATAAAGCCTGTTTTCCACTAGGCAGAATTTTCCGAGTGGAAAAATAAATCTAGCAACGTGATTGGTTCGCTTAAGACTTTTTGGCGGTAAAATATATTGCTAGCCAATCAGTTTGTCAGACTTACTTTCCGCACGGAAATTTCCGCTCAGTGGAAAACGGGCTTTAGCCCTGGGCAACTAGCAATCCCTTTTGTCGGTGGGATAAAGTGGCCCTTCGTGCAATGAAAATAAACTTTGTTAGTAATGTTAGGATGTAACAAAAGAATGCGGTTTTTACACCATTTAAATTTTTTGCCTTATAAGATACGGTCAAGCCAAAGAAGGATATAGAACTATGGTGCGAGTATGCTTAATTCGTTTTGTCTTCAATTGTTTCCTCGAGCTTTTTTACCTATGAAACAGGAAGCTCTCATTCTGCATTTCCATGCAATTTTGTAGCTGGATGCAATGTGCCCAGCTGTGAAAGCTTTAAAGAAAGCTTTGGATTGTTCTAAAACTCCTCTAGAAGCTTTTCAAGATGCAGTCAAGGTTCATTTGAAGATTTCTGTAACGACACGTGCAGGCACGAGTTTGACATTGCACTTTTTCTGACTGTAGGCAGCTGAAGAAGGCGCACAAAACACGGCCAAAATGCAGGCCCAGGCCGGACGAGCGAGTTACATTGGCTCCAGTATTTTGTCGGAACCAGATCCTGGTGCGTGTGGCGTTGCACTTTGGATGAAGGCGATTAGCACAGTGTTGAAATGATGGTGTCTACAATTTGGATGATGACGTCATTCTGTTACGGAATGATGACATTACTGGTAAGTTGGCATCACTGATTGGCATATTACGAAACTGAAGACGGTCAACTTTCATGTACGGCTATTCAAGGTCAAGTAAGTAGTGAGGTAAATGTAACTGTCTGGGATTGGACAAAGTGCACAGCTATTGTGCCTGCAGGCTGTAAGTGACCTTTTAAAATTAAAATCACCTTAATTATAACTTGCAATATAACCATATGAAAGACGACCAATTTAATCTAATAAAGAGATAAAATATATAATTGCGAAGCTTTCGAACGTTTTATTAAGAAAGTTATGGTAAACGTTTTGCCTTTGGTTTTCGACGCTGACAAGAAAGTTGATTTATGGCAGCCGTATGATAAATGCTGATTTTGTGGTCATTTACATGTTATAACGATATCACGTCTCCAGATCCAATCAGTTGCTAATACAGCAAGACTGAAGAGTCTCTCCTTAGTCACTTGGGAGATGTTTATAATCCTCAACGTTGCTACGTGATATTTTTCTGTTTCTTAAAAGCGTTTTGTGCTCTACTCCGTCTCACTAGACACCGTTGGACAACTGCACGTGATGGTGAACTTGCAGCGATCATAAGAAAATTAGTTTTGATTTGGTTTAATTTGTTTTCACTGTATAAAGAAGTATACGTGTAGTCCTCTTATTTGTGGAGAAACACATATAAGTATGATTTGCTTGCTCTTTTAATAAATATAAGCTTTTGAAGTTCACTACATTTCCTTGTCTTGTGGATCCTTCTGGAACGAATCTGTTAAGTTCAAATTTATGTACTTAACGGTGAAGGAGTGAGCTGTCATTTTTGAAGAATACATCCTCAATTCGCTGGTTTGTTTGCTTTGTAACCATAGGAATTAAGTTAAGCCGTTATGAACTGTTGTTATCTACATGTTTCACTGAAATCTTTTTGCCAAGGCAAACACTTAAGTGACTTTTGTATTATGTTTCAGCTGCTTTGCAGTCTTATTTTAGATTTTATCACATTTTTTAAAGACTGATCCAAAACTTGTTTTTGTTTATCATTGACATTTGAAGTGCTTTCTGACTTCATGTGGAAATCATCTCAAACGTTATGACGAAATCACGCGAAATGCAGCCAGCACTAGAATATAATTGTCATATTGAAAACGTCTGTCTGTTCATATATGAGTTTTTCCCTGCTGATAAAATTCGGCTGAGAAATAGATTAGATATGGATTAAAATTTGTTGCAGAATGAAACTTTATTTGTAATTGATTACATGATTGCGTATTTTTATTACGCAAGCAACATTGCCCAACATATATATTTTATTAATGGTGTATTCTAATACAAATTTTATTTATAGTCATATCGAGACGAATAATCTGAGGGTAGGCCTGCAGTCTTGCAGTGATTTCAACTGCATTCGCGGTGTCTTTTCAAAGCAGATATCTGATGTGTTCCTTAAAACAGTATAAATAAGTACATCTTCGTGTTTTTTACGAATATACACACTTTGAATATGTGAACAGAAGTCTGTCCGAATGCCCGTCACGCCATTGCAAGCGAAAAATTCACTGTCCACAGCCGAAAAGAAACCCAGTTAAGATCATCTTTAATACATTATGTTACACTGATTCCGTATGAAGTCTTCTTTCGGAAGTTGAGGTTGCGAGGAGGATTTTATTTGAAACGATCGTAGCTCGTAATAAGAGTTTAAGTATGCTTTCATCTTCCGTGATTTCAACAGGAAATTTCTCATTGTTGTCAGCTATTCTTACGTTAGCGCCATGCCTCATTAAATACCTCACTATTTCGAGGTAGCCTTCACTTGCTGCGTAATGCAAAGCAGTCCAACCGTCCCTGCCTTGCTTGTTGCAATCAGCGCCGAGCGAAAGCAATAATTTTAACCCTGCCAGGTTCCCGTCTAGGGCACATTGTTGCAACGCGTTTAAACCTGACGCGTTCAGTTCATTTATGTCAAAATGTTCTGCAGCTTCTTTTAGTTTTTCAAATGTTTGCTCGCGGTCCAAAGAGTTCGCATATTCCCACACCAAGAGGTCTATAGGCGAGCTTCGAACTCGCTTCACTTTTTTATGACGTTTTTGATGCTTTTCACTCACAACTGCTGCTACATTGTATTCAATTTGTGCGGCCATCTTGGTATTCTCTTTTTCGTTTTGATCACGAATTAGAAAGTTGTTAATTGATGTAGATTGACTTTGTCACTTATTTTTTCTTGGAGTTCGTTGAGTATTCTCCAACTTTGAATGTGGTCAAAATGTTGTTGTGCCGTTTCCGACGGACTTCTTACATCCAGCTGTACGTTATCATTACGTTTTGAATTTAAAATTTCGTCGCCACTCGTTTTATGAGCCACTTGGTATCTCGAGTGTTTTACGTCATGCACGCGAATTTGCTATCGCTTGATCGTTTTCTCCTTACACAACGGAAACTGTTTTTTAGCTAAACGTCCCTATTTCAAGTCAAAATTTTCTCGTTACCCGAGTTAGAACGTCCTTTTTTCGCTTTTTTGTCATTAAACTTATCAAGTACGGTCGTTAACTGTAACTATTTATCGTAAAGCTAAGGACCTTTTCTTAAGTGCTTTGTTTTCGGAATTCCATGGCATTGAGTCATGATGTTTTCTCAAAAACAAGGTGAATGGCAATGTTTTTATGACTATACTAGTAGTGCCGCAGTCGTTATCTATGCAGTTTCATTTCTTTGAATCGTCACGCGAGACTTATCGCAGAAAGTTACATGCAATTTTCGTTTTGTTTTTCGTGAAACTGTTTTATAGCTGTGATTTAGCCGGTGTCGTTCATTATCAATACTGACAGTAACAAAACAAATTTACAAACAACGTAAAATTTGACTAACTCTACGTATTTGTACTGATTAAAAAAGCGTTTAGTGCTATATGGTTTACTTCCATGCAATTCTCTTTTGATCTGTCTGTCCCTTTGAGTTTTAGTCCTTGCAAAGGGTTCTGGGCATGTTACCTGATTTAAGTCTACTGTATCCACTTTCAAATAACCAGTAAAAAAAAAAAGAAAAGCTATGCAGTATGCACTATGGGCTATAAAACTGATTCTGAATAAGCTAAAGAAAGGATTACAACTTTTTCTTTTTTGTTACAATACTGCTAATTGTGACTTTAATACTCTTTGAAAACTTGAGTGTTAAGGTCGCCACTGCATGCTTCGATACGAAAAGAATTTCAGAAAGCCGATATCAAAATTTGTTGCCAAATTTTTAGCTGTGAAATGCAATCAGAATGTAACAGGCTACATGGTGCTAAATCGTGTAGCTGGACCAATTAAATGCAGCGACATCTGTTTTTTTTTACATTTTCAATTTTTCATTGTAAGTGCACAACTTTAGATAAAATGCTGATTGATCCAATTGACGGTGCTGATGTATGTTTGCTGTTCTACGAAACCGAATGCCAGCATCAAGCCATGTTACTTCACGATAAATTTGCTTTCATCTTGATCTGACCTGACACATTGATGTTAACCTTGTACTGAGGCCATCAAGCGCGTGCGCAGGGCATGCTGGGGTGGCCGAATGGAGCCCTTGCAATTGTAACGGTAAGGCATTGGCTAAAAAGTCTTAAGCGAACCAATCACGTTTCTAGATTCAATGGAAAACTGGTTTAAGTGATTAAAAGCTTGTTAGTTGTTAACTATAAAGCTTTAAAAAATATTAAAGTTATGGTGTCGGCGGCGATCTGCGTCGACGAGCGAATTTATAGAATTCATTCTACTTGTAAGTTGTAGTGATATCGATAAATTTGCTCTTCAGCACAGATTGCAGGCAGCATAATTTACTGTAATTATACTTTAAAAGGGGCTCCTCTGGAGTCTGGAGGTGGCTCCACGTACCTAAATTTATAGATCAAAGATGGGCTCACAGTGAATGTAGTAACAAATTAACGTAATAATTCATTTCCTGTTTACAAATCAATAATTATGTTTACTGTTGACAAATCAGTACCACAATATCAGTAAGAACCTGTCTATGCATATGTGTATTTATCAAGTGATAACGACAGTACGAGTAGGTGGCCGGGGGCATAACTTCGAGAGCATATCTGGAATTCAACACTTTGTAGCTTGCTTTGTCGATAAACAAAGCGGTACTTCGGGCTGTTTGGTCCACAATTCGGAGTTCATAGTGAATATTATAGAAACTAAACAATTTGCTGTAATCGCTGCTCAATCAAGTAGAAAGAAATTTCATTAATAGACGTAAATAACCATCATGGCGTTTGCCACAGGCGAAATGAAGAAAAAACTACGTTCGCTCTCCCTCAACGATGTTCCGGCGATTGAACAGCGACCAAAAGATTATAAAAATGTTGATAAACGACTGAAACACATGGAGTCTGCTGTCGTTTCTATTTTACAAGGAGTTGGAGAAGACCCAAGCAGGGAGGGTTTGCTGAAGACGCCCCATAGGGCAGCTGAGGCTTTCAATTTTTTCACTAAAGGCTATGAGGAGTCTTTAGAAGGTATGAATATATGGAAAGATAGACAAACAGACGGAAAATAATCGCGTATAAACCAAGATTAGTCCAATAAGACTTACCTTACAAGTAATGTCATCTGGCATCAGACTGAGTAAAATTCTGTAAGTCGTCCACATTGGGGGTCATTATCAATTAGCTATGCACCAATCATTTTTGGTTCCTAGAAATAATTAACGGAGCCGTGTTTAATGAAGATCATGACGAGTTGGTGATTGTGAAGGATATAAATGTGTTTTCGATGTGCGAACATCATTTAGTACCTTTTCTAGGCAAAGTATGTACAAGGAAAGAATGTAATTCTTTTACATGACAAAATATGATATTTATGCAATGCAATTTTCTAGGTTGCTGTCGGTTACATTCCAGATGGAAAGGTTTTAGGTTTAAGTAAAATTGCCAGGTTAGTTGTAATATGCTGAACTTGTTCTTTGAGTTAGTGGATAGAAGTGTAAAATGGAGTCAAGTAGTTCTTTATAAAATGGGCAATTTTTCTAATAAATCTTCTAGTTCCATATTCTTGTTTTTAGAATTGTAGAAATGTACAGTAGGCGATTACAAGGTACGTTTATGTAACATCCAGGGTCTTTCTCTATGCTACAGCATATGGTCCACTCTATTCCTCATGAATACCTTGATTGAGTAAAGTTGTGTGCAGTGGTGGACACTTCACAAAATATTGGGGGGACCCGAAGCCAATTTTGAGTATGTATGCTGACAGAAAAATTGTGGCAAAATTTGTGTTCGTTAATTTACATGAATACTGTGTCATCTGAGTGTCAATATAATAACAGAATTGAAATATTAGTACGGCAACTTTATCAAATGACTGTAAGTTTTGTTGTTTGGCACATTCTTTCGAAATTTTTGGGGGGGGCTCGAGCCCCCCTTGGCCCCCCCTAGTGTCCGCCCCTGGTTGTGTGGTATTCGACAGAGTAAATGTATAAGAAGGTGCATGGAAGTGCATTGCAATTCATGTTGTTAAAATCTCTTTTTCACTATATTATTCATTGTTTCAGTTCAAGAAAGGCTGACAAAAGAAATTGCAATTGCAGTTGCTAATGCTATCAATCCCACTGGAGTAGGTGTCATTGTAGAAGCTGCGTGAGTGAAAATCTATGAATTGCCTATAATCTATATTTTAGTGGTTTAAGGTGATGTCACCACTCACCCCCACCCCCCCCCCTTCCTAATGCTCTTTTAATTTTTGCTCCTGGCTGTCAATCAAGACCACTGTGATTAAGACTATCAATATTATTTCAGGCACATGTGTATGGTAATGCGAGGTGTGCAGAAACCAGGTAGTTCTACAGTCACCAGTTGCATGCTAGGGGTGTTTCGAGATGATCCGAAAACACGAGAAGAATTCCTGCGACTTTCAGCCAGTAAATCTTCATTATTCTAGAAATAACCTTGCACACATCAGAGAACTAATCAGAGTAACATTTCATTTCATACCCAGTTAACTGTATTAGTTTAAAGTATGTTAATTTTGAACTTTGATATTTATGCTTACGATATATTTATTGTAAGAAAGTGATCTCATCACATGTATTTATAGTCTTTAGTCTAGGGTCACCTATACTGTGTTATTTGTTGTTAAAGCACGTGGTTGCTGAATATTGGAGTGTAATTGTGTTCCAGTTCTCCATCATGTCTCACACCCAGAGTGCATCCACTAGTGATCCACTAGCGGAACAGCTAATACTACAAATAGTTCAACATTTATTATATTTATAGTTTCAATAAATTGTCGAAACATGTGAATTTGATAAAATTGGGCGTAATGAATTTTCGAACTGTAGATAACGTAAATGTACATGCATATCAAGAACGCTGACTAAAGTTAATTATTTGGAAAAAGTCCTTTGGTAAACTTGATTACGTCACTCGTTCTTATGTGATATCCAAACGTGAAATTGATTGGGCAAGTTGTTTGAAGTTCTAACCCACAAAGTTTAGTATAGTATTGTTTTAAGATTTATTTTGTTGCTTTTTCATGTACCTCAGCTGGAAATCTCAAGGGCCCATTAGTCGGGAATTCCGGTGAATATTCTGTAGCGTTTTTGCCTGACTATTCGTGAAAGTTGTCAGCCTGTTAATGTGATGATAATTTACAGTTAAAATTGCTAGTTTTTGGCACTGCGAGGGAGTAGTTTTACATTTCGTTCACTGATATGTAGCGTTGAATGCAATATTTATTCACTGCGGAAGTTCGGCATTTCGACCAATATTGTCTCCAAAGTCCAAACATGTGTACGCATAATTAGCAGGTGCTGGCCTAGAACTTAAAATAGACTGCATAGTGGGAGTTTAATCCTTGGCTTGTAATTAAAATCCCGATTTACAACTTGCGCTCCGTTAACTTTGCGAAATAAGCCTTTACTAACATTGAAAGAGTTTCTAAATTGAAGTGGTAAAATATTCTAAAAGAAATTTGATTTCTTCCAGACATGCTTACTTGTAATTCAGTGTTGTCTGTAGTCAAGGAAGATATTGAAGCTTTATTCAGAGCCTCAAAGTCATTGTGTTATCCAAATTGACGCAACTTGCTCACACACCCCTTGGATAGGAGGCTGCCCCAGAAAACTCGGCTAATCAATTTGATCCAAAAAGGCTCTGGGTGCTTCTACTGCGCAAATTAACATTTTAATTTTCATATCTTCTCATTCCTGTAGTATATGCGGAGACTGTACCATCCATAGCGCGCTTTGGACCCTATTGAGTGAAGCACAATATGGGCCTGTTCGCAGGTCATGTTTCTGTTTAGTCCATATGGTTTAGTCTAAAATCCCAGGAAAAAAGTTGTGGCGCGGCTTTTTACTCTAGTTTTGCTTGTTTTGTGTTATATTTGATTTACAGCACATAAAATACGTGTGCATAAATGTTAAAGATTTTTGAGCCATATTTTTGTCAGATTTTTCTTTAAAAAGGACTGGGACGACGTGTTGAAATATGGTAAAGTTCAGTACGAGGCCCGGAAATAACTGCATAACTGACTAGTGAAAGAACTATCCACTTTTTGGCACATCTGTGCAAAATAAATAAAGACAAATGTTTTTCTTGTGCGGAATTTTGTGTCACAGTATTACACGAATATTTATTTGGTTATTTTGTGTTTCAATACAGATTGATTAGTCAATGTCAATGACGTCACACAGCGTGGCCTGAATCAGAAATGCGACTTCATGAAATCTTGCGCTGGGAGTGCTTTGTATGATTGTTTTCCCCCTTTCAAAAGTCTCAAAAAGTTATTTTTACACCATCAAAAGTCTTTACTTTAGAATTTCGTGATGCGATAAGAAGTTTATGAATGCACAGTCTTAGAGGTATTAATTCTTCCTCATGCTGTTTCAGCTAGCAAGACTATTTCCCTTGTTTCAATATCAAAAACACGAAGTATCAGCAAACGCTCGCTTCACAATTGGGTTTTGGGGGGAGAGCATGAATTGTAAAACTGACCCTGTTAAACAGATCTTTTTCAACTTTTTGTACATGCGTCGATTGTTTTCTTGATTAGCTATATTGTGGGGGCCGTATTTACCTCGAGAAGCGCATTTAGGGCAGAAAACTTGGCTACGCTTAGCTACGCGGCCCACGTTCATTCTTTTAAGCCCACGCTCTTTTATGGCGTACTGATCTTCACCTGCACGGAACAATAATTATTCATTTCAGGCAGATGCCTTCAGCATTTGGCTTCTTTCTGTCTTCCCCAAGAGACCAACGTTTTCAGGGATTGAGCTGGAACAAATCTGCCAAGTCGTGTCATGGTTTGGACAAGATATGCGAAAGGTCAGGCCTGAGGGATTAATATTTAACAGTCCAAAATCTTAAAGTATTAATTGGTTAGCGACACCGCTTATAATAAATTCGTTTGGCTGATTGTAAACCCGCAGTGCTTGTGCATGACGCATTGTGCTTCGCAGTCGGAGAGTTAAGAATATGGTAGTTGAATTAGCAATTCCCATCACAACTCTTGCAATGTTTTTTTGCAAAGCACACACGGCTGGCAACGTCTAAAAGATGTATACTTAAATTTTGCTGAAAGTTTTTCTCTTGTGACTCTTTTTGTTGTCCGCCAGGGGGGAAGACCTCTGGCTAATATGACGTCATACTTGTCATTCACATTACTGATTTGCATTTTAAAAATACACGAGCGGAACTCGAATCTTTTGTGTCGCGGCCATGTTGTTTTGTTGAATGAATTTGAAAATACATTGCGAAGTTTCGCGTTTAAACTGCCACTGCCAGCCAGTGATGCTGAATTATACAACGTGAATGAATGAAAGAAAAAATAAAGAGAAAGAAAGTGTAAACTGATGAATTGATCACTTATTATTTTAAACAACTGGCATATTTGTATCATGAACTGTCGTAATAAAGATATTGCTGCTAGACGTTCCGTTTACTAGGAGATAAATCAATCGGGATCCACACAGTGAGAATTATCAAATACTTGGTATAAGTATATGTGTAGCTAAACGATTTAGGGAGCAATTTAGTTGGTCAAAATAACCATTGTCAAGACAGGGAAACGTTGCATAAAGTTTCAGGAAACACTATTCATTGCTGCAATTATTGTAAACAACAATTTTGGCTGCAAATTATGCCTTGTAGTAATGCGCCCAGCAGCATTTTAAATTTGCGTCAATGTGTGGGAGAACTAGGGTGGAATTAGGTTTTGAACATAGAATCTATTAAACGCTTTTCGGATATCGATTGGGATAGGAAAACAATTTTAATTTGGCAAAGTGTTGTCGAGTAGGGACAGTTGTTGCTGTGTCATACTGTATTAGAGAGTGGGCGACTATTTTCGTTATGTCGATTAACGACTGTCTTTTACTTGTTTTGTCTTAAAAAATGGGCTTTCAAAAGACTAAAGGTATGATTATTTAGTGTATTATATAACATTCGGAGCTTGGTGACTTTTTATATATATAAAATGTTGAATTTTAAAGTTTAAATATTGCGCTGTTCTGCCACACAAAGTGTTCAAGACAAGTTTGTTCATATCAGTTTGAGCTATCTATGCTATTAAAACTCACCTATAATACTGTAATAAATACAAGATATTCTTTAAGCATTTTAGTTTAGTCTACTTAGAGAATTTCGGCTATTTACTCTGCTATTCGCGCTGACATATTACGAATAAAATGCACGTGTTTGGAGTTCGTTTGAATAGATAAATATTATATTCGAAATTCGAAAGTATCTCATACGAAAACGTGATATATGCGACTATAAAAATCTACTGCGTTTAAGCTTGTAGTGTCTACAATATACTCTGTTATATTGACCACATGTTTATGTGGAAGAACTGTGACAACTTTCCATGTCATAATGTAGATTTTTATTTGCTAACTTATTATTTATTTTAGGAGCGAAAACGGTGTCATCACACGAAATTGACTGGCGTGCGAAAAAAATGAGGCCTGCTTCTGGAAACGCGTTTCGAACGCAGTTGCGCACGATTCAGTCTTGGTTTACGGAATGGAACGACTGCGAGCGAACAATTGCTTTGTACGTGCTTTTGCCGCAAATGACTCCAATCCATGCGCGGTTTCTGTCCGTCGTTATGGAACACACGTTTCGTGACCAAGCCATTCAAACGCAAATGTACGAAAATCAAGCAAACGACAAAGGTAGGCCAATTGTATTGCGTGCATATGGACAAAGGATTGGGTTTACGATTGGTCTAGCAGCGTTCTATGGTGTATTTTATTACAGGCCAAATAGTAGGTCAAATGTAACTCGTCAGTAGTAATACAGAAAGTTTTCGGCTAAGGTCTTTTCAAAAGTTTTATTCAGTCATTTCTGTGACTTTATTGTTGATGCGTTTGTAACTGTTTGGTTTTGTTGTTATTATCAATGTGCAAAGTACTTCAAACGCTATGGAAACAAAGCGTTGTGACACGAAAATTGTTTAGAAATTAAGCACCCGCAGTTAGCCAGTAGACAAGAAGACAAAATCATTAGTAGGTAGTAATAAGTAATAATTCAAAATGAGCGTGTCAGAATACCAAGTGGTAATTATATTAAGGTGGTCGCCCAAATTTTTTTTTCAAATATTCAATCAAGGCATTGCGTGTGTCTAAAAGGATTTTAATGTAGTTTTTTATTCACTATGAGCATTTTAGTTGTTCTGGAATTGTCTGCAGACTATTTGCAAGTGCTATTTTGTAGCCAGTCTAGATTAGAACCCCATTGGTTACAAAGCTCTCTCCTCCAAATATATTTTCATTATTCAAGGAGAGAAGTGTCTGGAAACAAACTTGTCTAATGACATAAGCAAGCAAGTAAACTTGAAAAACTTGTCAAAGAAAACTTGTTTGTCTTGTGTTCAAGCAAGAAAACTTTTCAAAGAAAACTTTATTGTCTATATCAATGTTGAGTTTGTTCGAATACAAAGAGGAAAGAAATGTCTAAATATGGAACAAAGTCAATTTCATTAAGAAAAACTAGTTTCAAACTTCATCCATTTTTTGGTCTAAAAAACTATTTTGGTCACTTGCCTGATGAGTCACATGAAGTCTACGCAAAAGCTTGCCAAGTTTTAGCAGGTGTTTATAAATTAAACTATTTTATGTACTAGCAGTTAATCTATAAATGCCAACGTAGGACAACTATTAATACACAATCTAGTGTGGGTTGAGTGACTTGCTAAATATAAACATTTAATTAGCCTATTATATTCTGGTTGAAGAAATCCTTCAGCTTAGCTTCCCCTTGTTACTGTGAAAACGTTTTACTAGGTGTTTTATTCAACTTTAACTTAAAAATACTGTGAAAAGATAGAATATATATTAACATTATGTAATTTGGGATAGCAACTAGTTTTATGGCCTCACATTCTATGACAAGTTTCTTGATGTGTTCACTTGTGCTACGAATAGGATTTTCTTGCGTCAACAACTCTTTTACAAAAATAAAAATTATACTGAAACTTTTTGGGAAAATTAAGCAGTTCTTTTGTGTAGAAACGAAGTATATTATCATTTATTTTCCAGCTGTGTTTTACAAAGTATATTTGTGCCAGTTTTAACTAGATAAATAATTTATAATCATAACAAACCTGTGGTCAGGCTGCTGCAGTATCGCACTTAACAACCTTGACGGATTTGTAGATGACCACATCATAAAAAGTATCATTGACTTATTTTCCTAGCTACTGATAGAACGTTATTTTTGTGGTGTAGTTAGAAAAATTTGGATGGGAAACTATTGACTTCCGCTATTGCTATCACAGTCTCTTCTTAGCTAAGCTTGTGTTCGATTGATTGATCGAATAGATCAAACGTATATTATTTGCTAATCGTACAGTGGCAATGGATGTCAAATCTGAACATCGCTGACTTTTGTAGATTTCCTTGTTGGTCTGAGTTCAAAACCGCGAGACGAAATCGTGAAACAACTGCTTGTACATTTGCCCCTTCTTCAATCGGGCAACCACGCGGCACGCAACGAGTACCTGAACATACTCCCAAAAGTACTCGCTCACTCGCACAGTAACGGCGTACACGAAGAAGAATGCAGGCAGTTGCTATCGCTTGTGCTGGTGCACCCGGCTTTCCCTACAGAGGAGCGAACTAGCCTACAGCAATGGCTACAAGTGCTGGACGAAAAATCTTCAGACGGCTTTTCCGATTCAAAAATCCACGACTACCAAACTCCTGAAAATGTGGACCGACGTTTAAATAGTTGGCAAAGACGTCAACTTGAGAAAAAGGATTCCGGGTTAGGGGGCTCCTTTGAGTATCAGTTTCATTCGTGCAACCCCCCAGGGCTTCCCCCCTCCGCCCATCAGAACACCCACGCGAAAGTTTCGAAAGCTGCCAGCCTAAATTCGGCAGTCGGTATTCGCCATGAGAGATCTATTTTAGGCAATGGTGCTTCGGACGATATGTTAGGTGATGGTTCCGAAATCATTACTCGTCCAGGGAGGTCCTTATCATTCCCTGTGGACCCTAAGAAGTTCCATAAGCAACTATCGCCGCAATCGTCAATAGAGAGCGAACCTGATGACATGAGCAATGCAGTGAAAACGTCGAATTTCCCCGAAAATCCTAACCCTGGCATGAGAGGTTAGTTTAATATGAATCCCGTAACAGTTATTATTATACATTGTAGCAAAAACACGCGTTTTGATTGGCTAATAGCCAACTATT
>JAODVQ020068240.1:0-18244 GCA_025400075.2 Phenganax stokvisi
GAGAGAGAGAGAGAGAGAGAGAGAGAGAGAGAGAGAGAGAGAGAGAGAGATATTATATACTCAGCCAATGCCTGGTTGTACTCGCTCAACTAAAGCCATCAACGCCAGTGGCCATCGCTGGCTCCGCGACCCACACGAACTCCACATAACACCGCGGTAACCGATAGCGCGGTCTCCGTTTATTTCCAGGCAAAGCTACTCCGCGCAACTCCGTGATTATACTGTGCTCACTGTCGCCGTGGTCTCAGTTTATTCCGTGACAAAGCTTCTCCGTGCAACTCCGTGATTATACTGTGCTAACCGCCAGCACGGAACTCCGCGTATATCCGCATACATGGCGTGCTTTCCCTGTGCAAGGTCTTAGCCCTTTCCAGTGTAAGATCAGCATCAGTTTGCATTCGCTCAGATAGACTTAGATCCCGGATGCCAACGACTATACAGTCTCTCAGCATTTCATCTTTTAGTTCACCATAGTCGCAATACTCCACTAACTCATACAAGTCTGTAATAAACTGCTCTGCAGTCTCTCCTTCTCGTTGCAAACGCCGATTAAAGCGGGCCCTCTCAAAATTAACATTTCTCCGGACCTGAAAATAACCATCAATTTGCTCATAACAACACCGTAATTTTCCCGCTCCTTGTCGGTACAATTGGTTGACCGAAGAACACTATCGGCTTCCTCTCCCATCAAATAGAGTAACGTATCGACTTGTTGAGCCTCCGGTTCACTACTAAGCTTTGCAGCACCATGAAACAGTTCAAACCTTAGCAATCTGCTATCCTCTTCGACCGAAATACATGCCCACACTGCTCACACGTGTTCCTGCAAATTGGCACTCTTGCTTCACAGTCGGCAAGCCCTGGTAGGTGGCTTCTTGCCGCTCATATTCGATCACACACACAGAGAAAGTCTCACAAAAAAGGACGTCTATAACTAGCACAGTGTTGCATTTATAGCTATCGCAGTCATCGATGTTGAATGGCGCTCATACATAAAACAGTGGGCGTGTCCTGCTAATGTAAAAGACGAAAAGTGAGTCGGCATGGGATTGACCTCGCGCAACTAGATCGCTCACAGCCACACTAAAGCACAATGTACTGCCAACAGGGCTATAGGACCTCCAAGCGCTTATTCTGGCAAAGTTGCTTAACTCTAGCAATCACTCATGATCGTGTTGATAGGCAATACAGCCGTCGACTGCCGAGCACTGTCGGCAAATGATAGCTATCTATTATCTCTATAACGAAGTGACTTTAGACATAACAACATTGAACTAGGCTATAGTACCTCAGAGCGGTGAATTTCTTGCGATGTTGGTACCCTAACAATTGCTAACTATTTATAGCCGTTGATTGCAAGCACATTGGGCAAAGAATAGCTAATTCAAGTGCGAAATAGCTATGCTTCTAGAGATTGCCATAAAGGACAGACACGCAGACAAACAGAACGAGTGTATACAAGTAAATGAAAAGTAGGCTAGGTTGGGGCTAGTCTTTATTTCCAACTAATCAGGCCTTGAGAAAGTGAGACAAAAAGCTAGGCTGAATCTACGGAGACTGTGCAGAGTGGGTGCATCCCACAAAAATGGAAAAAAAGACAGTCCCGGAAACCCAACTGTGGTTGCTGACTTCTAGAACACAGCACTTTACCGCTAAGCTACCCAGCATTAGCGCGACGTGAAGTGCAGACTTTGACTGTTTTGAAACGCCGCGCAACTGGATAGATCGCTCAATATGGCCGTCAATCGCTACCAAGTTGGGAATGAACATTGCTATATCTCGGCAACAAAGTGATTTCAGGAGAAACCCCAAAAACAAATTTGACGTTCATCGCACCATAATAATGTAGCTGCAGTTTCAGCACGAAATATGCTTCAAGAAGTGATATGTGCAATTATGGACACACCAACAGACAGACAGACAGACAGACGCACACACACACAGAACGACTACCGTAACCCTCGCGCATGCACGCCGAGGGTTAATTATATGAAAGAAAAAAGCAAACCATTAGAAACTAGAAAAGTTGAGTAAAATGCATATTAATAGGAAGTTTAGAGCATGTAGTGCATGGACACTTATATCAACAAGCATTGTCAATTTAATTCTATCAGTTAAACAGCCAGAGAAATATCGATGGTTGGCAATGAATTCCAGAGGTGAGGAAAGCAGTTGAATAGGAATTACGCTCTGAGCAGGTGCGGGGAAAATGATGCTTGAGTTTTAGATGATGCCCAGCTCATGTTCTGTTGGATGAGAGCTGGATGAAATCATAGATGTTAAAATTATTAGTAGGAGATTTTAGAGACTTGAGTAGAAAAGTTATATCAGCAATTTCATGTTTGATATTCTGTAGCCAAAGGTGAGACCACGATTACATTATGTGTCATATCACTTATGAACTAACTTTCAATGTCCTATGAACATGATTGCCCACAAATGTACCTCCATAGTAGGCCTGTTGTTCAACATCAAATTGCTGGAGAGCATTATCTAGTGACTTATGGCCAGTCCTCTTGTAGGAACCCCTTGCGAATTGTCGGTTCATTCTTTTTCTTCTCTTTCTCCTACTTAATAATAATTTTTATCCCATGAATTACGTACCTGATCAAGAGGTATTTCAAAGAATAGTAGTGATATAACATTATTATGTAGCTTGGCCTTTTTCAAGTTTGCCCCATCTCTCAGGAACAGTGCATGGTCCGCATGTAGAGTTCTGAGCATTCTTTCCGACATAGGTCTGCGCTGAGAAATTGGTACTTTTAGCTCATCCTTTTTAATGTTGCAATACATGCAGCAGTGCCTCCCTATTATCGAGTATTATAGAGTTTAATTACTCTATTGTACAATGCCTTATCACTACGTCCCAGATATCCCATACATGTGGCTCAAGATTTCATAGTCTCCGTTGATGAGGACTCTCAGCTTGTAACCACTATAGTGTGTGAACTATGAGTATGTGTATAATACAGAATGATCTTATTATTTCCACTCCATTCTTGAAAGGAGAGTCACTTCTTACCTCGAATATGCTTTTGTGGTGAATTTGGTGATGCAACGTTGACTATTTGAAAATTCATTTTAAAGCTTCCTCCTCCTCTATCTCCTCCAATTTTCAGCCAAATCCCACCTCCAGGGATACTACCATGCCAGAAAAGTGAGCGTTCACTGTTAGATACAATAATCTGTACATAGAATTAAATACAATTTACCGCTCATTATTTTTCTGCAGCATCTGCTCGAACTTCTTAATAAGATCAGGAGAGTAGGCAAGTGGCGCGCCACGAATCTCTTCACCACCACACTTTAGGGACAAAGACATTGGAGTGGCCTCAGCTACTATGTTGTCGCCAATCACATCCTTCACAAGACTCTGCTGTTTTTTCTCTCCTTCAAGCACTACTCCTGATGCTCTACACCAGCTGCAAGACCTTACATTTAATACACTGATCTGATATACTGTATAATGCTATTATTTCGCTGGTCTAAATTTTCGCAAATCACTGATTTGAAGGAATCAGTTGAATAAATTTCGTGAATGTGTGTTGTGCCCTGTTTGTGTGACAGCACAAGGTCATATTTTTTGTTGCATTCATTTCGCAAACGCTTCCAAAATTGCGAAATTAAAGACCCGCAAAATATAAGCGCTATATCTAATATACCTCTGTATCTCCCTCATTTTGCATCAAGGTATGCCGCAAGTTGTCCTCATAGGTAACCCTTGCTCTGCTTCAGTATATGCTGTTATACTAGTCTCTCTCCCCCTCACTTCAACTTGCAAGAGTTGTGTGTGATCAGCTCCTCCAACATTCATCCTGCAGCATTTCTTTGTCTGAAGATGTCTTCGTCTTGTCCTTGCCAATCTACCATGTACGGATGGAGCTGACACTTTTATGAGAATCAATGGCTAAAAGGTACATGTATAGAAATTATAGCTATGTTTCCCATGCTTTCTCATACATAAAGCTAGCCGGTCCTCCTGTCTGAAGATGCAAGACACCAGAGTTGGTGGTGTTTAGCTTTCTCCTTATGAGTTGCAATGCCAACTTTTCCTGAAATTCATTTAGAGGCTCAGATATGGATGTCTCCATGATTTTGTCAACTCTATGAATAGTGCTATTTGAGCAACCACTCCTCCTGTGAACATCTATGTCCATTATCTTTACCACCTTCTTGCAGATCTCACACACCACCTCAAACTGGACCAGGAGTTGTATCATCAGTGGTGTCGGAACAGAGATGATATCAAAGCAGAGGGAGTGAGTTGATTTTACCTCACTAACTTCTGTTACTTGTGAGTGCATACACTTGTAACAGGTAAGATGATGATAGGGAAGAGCCAGTGTCCTCCAGGGGAGTGAACCACATGATACACATGAAATAGCATCATTACAAAAAGACACAGGAGCAATGGAAAAAAAGAGAACAGGAGCCATCTCATTGATTAAACCTCGGCGCGCTTGCGCAGCGAGGGTTACAGTACTGCTCCTGTCTGTCTGTCTGTCTGTACCGCGGTCAGCTCACACTACGATCATCTCTATGCTCTGAGAATTATATCACCGACTCACCAGGTAAATATCTTAAGAATAAACTGCTTGGATTGAAAATGTTTCGTTGTTGAGATCGGCCCGCTAGCCCCATATAGTATGCGTACTAGCTGTCAGCCATTTTTACATGGGGTGTGGCTACGTCCGATGTCCTTGTAGACTGACCACGCGTGCTATACGTATGCACCTCATTAATTTGTGATACCTAGTGAATGTATGCGCATACCTTTGTTTCTCTAAAGTCAACCTTGTGAAAGCACTACAGTAAGTTTGGGCCCTTACAAACTCAGAGCCCCATGGCAGTCTGGCTTGCAACTCTGCCTTCATACTTGTGCCGAGGGTTTGCACTTTAGTGCTTTTCATTTTTTCCAGAAACTCCCAGGTAAACAATCACTAGGCCTTCTCCTGCTTTCTTCCCGCCTTGGCTTTACAAGTCAAAGTAAGCACACACCTACATAATTTGTTGTGTATATTACATATGTGACCGTGTACGCCAAAACCAGGTATATGCTTCAAAATTTTTTTTCGAATTTTCACCGTATTCCAACAAAATCCATATGGTTCACTTACTAGTGGATCGTATACTGAACCATCAGGTAATGCAGCCAAGTATGGGTGTTCTATGGAGATGTGTGCTCCACTTGCAGTAACAAACAGCCCCTCATGACCATTAGCATGTTCGAATTCAACATACTTCGTTACTGCTGCTTATTTGCGGTCAATGCCCCACTGCATTGCAGTGTTTGCACAAACTTTCTTGATTCCTAAAACCTGAAGCACTATATTTTTAGGAGACGATTCTAGCTTGAGGCGTTTCACGTTTCCAAACAGTGATGCTGCTGGTCGAAATTTACAAGTCTCGAACCATTCTGTTGAATATCTTTGTGCCCTTGTTTGTAATTCAATTGTTCGTGCTATTTTCTCTGTTACAGCGGGCTTTTCCCTGAAATCGCTTATCTTTTTTTGAATTTCCTCCCTAGCTAACGGAGTAAATATTTCTGTGTTATTATAGCGTAAGGATCAAATAGGAGTGAAATACAGAGACCCTTACTTTTCACTTGTTGCAAAAACCTAGGCAGATTTTGTGAAGCAGTGCCTCGGTACTCTTGAGGTCTAAGATCAAATGTACTTTGTGGTTGTAAGTCTTTAGATGGCTTGCAATAGAGTAGCTTTTTAAAATTTGCATCACTCATTTTTAGAGCCTTTTCCTTTTGTATTCGTGGCTGTACCTATTTGCAAGCCAAGGATGTAACTGGCACTGAGCTTTCACTCTCATATGATGTATTAGGAGAAACACCATCAGCAGAAAACATGTGAACTAAAGCATGAAGAAGAGCTGATATATGCACACAGCTAGCAGAGAGCCTGCATTAAATAAAAATTAATGTCAGGTGCTAATGCACTATAATACTTACCCAGCAGCACATTGGCATGTGGCTTCAGTGATATCAGCCACATTACTATCTCCTCTATGTAGAATGAGTCTTACTGTATAGTGGCCAGATTTCATTGAAGGTCTCATCTGACTGCGTATAAAACACACATTAGGATTACATATATTTATCTCAAGTTACTGAGTCGTCCAGAAGCCCAGTGCGTGTAGCCTTGTGTTAACTCTTTGGGGCCCATAGCCACTCGAGTGGCCTGTAACGCAACGTTACAAACGGTAAAACGGAGTGAAAAAAACTTTTTAAAAAAAGTCGCGCAAGATGCGTCCTACCGGGGTTCGAACTCGGGTGGTCTTGTTCTGAACTCTGTCGCTCTACCTTCTGAGCCACTCTAAGCAATTAGCGGTTGTGAGTAAAAACATGTCTCTTATTGCGTATTACGCAGTCAAAATTACGCAATAAGTCAGGGCCCCAAAGAGTTAATGCACGAAATGCTCCTTTATCACTAACGTTACCTACACCCTCAGCCAAGTATTCATAAAGTGTAGTAGGATATAGTAGTGGCATCATCTTCTTGACATCTATATTTGGGTCTGTGACTTCAGTCCAACCAAGGGGTAGAAAGGTAGGTGGAGGTATAGGGGCACATGCAACGCCAATGCCTCTAGCTGCTGTCGTTTGCGCCATAAGTAGCTTCTATCCACGTCAAATCACTAGTTTACGCTGCTGTTTTGCTAGACGAATTCTGAAGAAGGGTACTACATAAAGTAAACACTTCAATATAGGCATTACTTACTTACTCAGCTACAAGTTGTGATTTCTTCAGACCCAGATGTTTCAATCCCATGACATACAAGCTACATGCGCAAGGCTTTATTTGTGTGTACCTCCAGAGGCTCATCCAGCAGTGCTCCAGGGACAAACGCTTCATCTAGCTCCACATTAACTACTCCTCTACTTGTATCTATTCAATAAACACACTATCACTATATTCACTGAGGATATGGTATACTACTTACGGATAGCTGCCTCCGTTTCACCGCATATATCTACCGCTGTGTCCGTCGTATTCCTGTCATTCTTTCACTTAACACACGTTCGATGAGCTGGGCTTTATTTAGCATAACAAAACTCGTGCCAGTGTTGCGTTATTACAACGTAAGAACGCAGGCAAAAACGGCCCAAAAACGTCATCTGTCAATACATTTCTGGGAGATTCTGCGTGACTGTAAACAGACTTTTAGCGAAACTGTGTGAATAAATTAAATTGCGTAAATTTTTTCCCTTATGCGGGTTTGGCCTATTACACCAATGGCCGCCACGCAACAGCTGTGTAGTGCCTATAGTGAGGGCCTGCGATGGCGATTATATGGCAGCGGAAGGCTCTTAGCCTAAATCACAGTGATATTAGTAAATCACCTCTGTGTCAGCGAGTCAACGGTTAGAAGAATTGTTTTAGATAACAGGCAAGGTTTCCAAGAACAAATACCCTGCGGGAGGGGCATTCAGAAAAGTCACCGAGGCGGCTGAGCTTTATATTATAATCTAGTGTTAGAGAATCCTGGAATATACCCCTCAGCGATTGCAGGGGATTTGGAAGAGGCTCTTGGTATTGAAGTTACAGAAAGTGCAATATGCAAGGTTTTGAAGAGGGTCGGATATTCAAGACAAAGATTATGCATGCATGCTTTGCAACTAGATGATGAAACTAGGAGGCTCTTCACTAGGGACGTATCTCTCTATCCATGTCAAACACTTCTCTTCATTGATGAAACAGGAACAGAAAGCCGCGATTCACCAAGGAAGTACAGCTACAGTGTCACTGTGCTAGATAACTGTGCTATCCATCGTGTCAGTCAATAAGCACAGTAAGTGAGAGGTCGACAATCCGGGTTTAGCCTGATCCTGTTGATGGAACACATATTATAAAGGGTGGGGACGAAATAGAATGACCAACCATTTGTCTGGGCACTAGATCCACTAGCTAAACCAGCAGACACAGCGAGGGGGTGTGATAATACTGTAACTGTGACACCACCTCGACCCTTCGTCACACACTATGTATCCACTTGCCCCAAACCCGACGACATAACTTGACAACCCCTTACACCACACATACCACATGCACGAGCCGAAATCTGGTTCCAAGTTGTTGGAAATTGTCAGTACACAGTTAGATTTGCATGCTCTGAATGCATATCTCTAGTTTATTTCCACGTGAAATTAGTTAACAACGATTTTGTGCGCTTAAAGTTCATAGCTACAACCGCCGGCTACATGTAGGTGACACGGCGACACACTAACAGAGAGTAATTGTTTGAGTTACTTGCACAGCTCGTTGTCTGAACACACACGGCATCAGGCGAAAAACATATATCTTAGCTAAGCTCGCATGGTGTTGATGGAACGCATGTACATAATCCTATCTAGGTGTGCACATGCGCATTGCATAATTGCTTTCCTGAAGCGTGACGGTGACATACATACATACATACATACATACCTAGAAACTATTGGTGAGATACGATCTAGAATAAGTTGCCTCACGTTAAGGCACTCAGCAATCAAAGATACATCAATTTCACAAACATTATAGTACATTGGTGGAGCAAAGTAAGGAAATCCACTACCACCTTGTAGTAATGGCCATGAGGTTTCCAACATAGAAGAACTTGTTCTACTGAATGGTGAATGATAATAAGCATAACAGGCCCCTCAGACTAGAGGAATATTTTAAAGAAGCATGTCGCCCATACTAGTTCTTATTGAATACGTTTGCACAGCCGATTTCTCTAAGGTTTTTGCAAATTGAAGTAAACTTTCCCCTCCCTTTTCAGTCAAACCAGATATGTCTCCAAATGAGGGTTAACAGCACTCTATACTAATGCATGAAAGATGGAATTTGATACAATCTCCCCTCTGTTCACCTCCCTCTTCCATCATTACACGACATTAACTCTCCATGTCGCAATGGCTTCACGCCAACCCAAACCTGTTCACACTTCAGTATTAGTAAATTCATCTACAAATGATGTAAGCCACTTGGACAACTCTCCTGTATCTGTTGCAGAACTTACATCTCTACCACCTGCTTTTGGATGATCAAGCAGAAATATCTTCTCTTTTTCATCAGTTTTTCCACTATGTTTTTACTAGAAGTTCTTTCCAACTGCCAGAGTTTCCCAAGTCCCACTCAACTTTGAGCAATGCTTTCTTTTGCGAGCGTGATGTTTATTTAGCACTATCTTCTCTTGATGTCTCTAAGGCCGCAGGGCGTGATAGTATTAGTCCTCGGGTACTAAAACAGTGTGCATTTCCACCGCGTGTGCCTCTCTACTACCTATTTTCCCAGAGCTTAACTCAGA
Organism: Phenganax stokvisi; assembly: GCA_025400075.2. Lineage (NCBI taxonomy): Eukaryota > Metazoa > Cnidaria > Anthozoa > Malacalcyonacea > Clavulariidae > Phenganax > Phenganax stokvisi. The sequence continues at coordinate 9,301 of JAODVQ020068240.1, forward strand.
ACTACCTCCCACAATAGTGGCGTACCCACCAAATCAAAGCAGTTTATAAGTTAGGAGATAGAAGCTTTATCATAAGCTATAGACCTATCTCTATTTTAACTAAAGATAATTACCTGGAAAGTCGCATAAATAAGTTGGATAGCGTGTAAGTAAGTTGGATAGCAGGGAGCGGGGGAGGGAGTATGTAGTGCTGTGGAAGGGTTATCCGAAGGAGGAGTCAATCCGGGAGTTGGAGCGAGACATAACGTTGCCAGCACTTCAGTAAGTTGAAGGAAAACTGTGCCAACAATCTTATCTTTATTTTGCGTGCATTTTGACGCGATGAATGCATGCTAGCTAATAATAGTTATATATGTATAATATGCCTATGCAATCTGTGAGCAGAAGGAGAGTTAATGTCGTGTAATGATGGAAGAGGGAGGTGAACAGAGGGAAGGGTTATGTTTTTTGAAGAAAATGATGCTTATTATTGTATGTGATCAAACTGTATATAGATTGATGTGTATTATTAGTTACAGGTGCTATCGCCACCCTGTGGGACATAGCTGACAGTGTCTGAAATTTCATGTAGTTGAAGAGTGGTGTAAATTAATTATGTTTTAGTTTTCATTTAATTTTGTGTTCAGGATTGATGTGTTTTTGAGAAAAAGGCAAAATATGTCCTCATAGGCTAGGTGCATTTTATGATAGCAATGAGTATGATACAGATTTTTCCTCACAGAGTGGTATGTGTGTAGTGATAAATTAGGAGACAACTGTAGAATAGTTTCCTCAGCAGAATATACACCAAAGTTGTTTGGTCCCCCATTTTATATGAGAAAATTGATTATGGTGTTGTGTCGCTAAAAAGGTCATTTAGTGAGAGGTGTATTTGTCGTTCATAAAACTGTAATGATAATGATGATGCTGGTGAGGAATAAATAGAATGAATTTTAATTTTGCTGCACATGCTCTCTTAGCTTCTCTGTGAGTGTGTAGTTTAGAGTGTGCTGGAGGTAACTGTGCCCCAGCTTAGCACTGTATAATCGTTAGCAATCCTAATGAAACCTGCAGAAACATGAAGACGAGTTAATATTCAGTGTGTAGAGAGATGCTTGAGCAGTTGGATCTTCTCCGCGCGGGCCATCAGTACCTGGAAAAAAACAAGCAAGTCAACAGACATAGGGGAAGAATACTGCCATAGAGGTTTTGCCCTGTAAAGGAGACCTATAGATATTTGGTGGCTTTGAGAAAAAAGTAAATGTCCATCAAGGGTTGCATGCTCTCTTCTCACGAATCCCTGTTCTCTAATAGCTCAGGTCCCTTTTCTGCTGTTGGCAGGACTGTAAGGCCTTCTGGCAACTCTAAATTTCGAGTACCTCTCCACAGGGGTCGTGTTTATTTGAGGAGTAGTACGCGAGCTTTGCAGCGTTCTTCTCAAGCCCCGGTGACTAGGGAAGAGAGAAGTCAACTGTTGCTGCCTTTGAGTTGTGACAGCATTCAAGATAGTAGTGTCCATTGAGTTTACTGCATAATACTTGAAGTGACGTAACGCATTCAACAAGGGAAGGGACATCTTGGGTTGTCAGTGTAGCTTGACGTTTTGTGAAACCACATGAAAGTAGCACATCTGCAGGTTTCATAACTGCTTCGTGTAGTTTACTGTCAGTGTTGGCTTCAACAATCTATAATCAGAATAGTCATACTATACAATCTATGATGAGAATAGTCTCGTTTGCGCATTGAACAACCCCTCATGCAAGTACAATTACCAGAACCAGAATCATTTCAGATATCTTATGCTTATCCTTGAATTTACGTACAATGTATTAACTGTACTCATATTATTATTAACATGGTAAAGTACATTTATATACTAATAATTATTGAACACATGAAACCAAAATATTAATGTTACACTTCGCAGTATACTGCAACCCAGCAAGGATGTCCAAAATTTATTAAAATTTATAACTATCTCTATGCACAAGCTGCACGAAATTACGAGACAGCTCCAAAATGCTCTCGTGCGCGCTTCTTATGATATTTTTGTTTCTGATGACGAGTAGCGTTAATTTTAGTTGTCTATACACCTGATGAATTTTAGTCTACCGTCCGCGCTCTAAATGACGTGACGTCACGTTTTAGATAATTTTACAGGTCAGGCCTAATAAATGCTGCGGGCTAACCTTGAACCTGCGCTTAAGACAGGCAGGGTCTCTACGGTTGACTAAGAATTCGTTTAGCAAACCGGCTGAGTGGCCGCCAGGTCGGTCATTAATTTGCCTATAAATCACGCAGTCTCTATGTAGCTTTCTTTGTTGGCTTTTTGCTGGCTCCTAAGCTTTGAGTAACTCTCTGTGGCTATCTTTCTAAATGAAGAAGTTCTTCCAAAACTGTTGCAGACTCGAAACTGTTGCTGTTTGGCTGATCAAGAGGCTTCACTAGTGTTTTACGCATAAAAAGGTGAGAATTGTTGGGTTTTATAGTTATTTCTGTTTTGCAGACTCTTGAAGCATGCCGCCAAAGACGAGAAGACAGTGTGCTGGAGAGCGTAACTACCTCAAGTGCAGAGATGTCGCTTGCTTATCTGAGGGTGGTGGAGTAGCGAGAGATGAGGAAAGAGTCGCAGAGCAGGAAATAGTTGAGGAGACGTAAACGGAGGAACGTGCCTCCATTTCCGTCTCCTCGACTCTCTCCGTGAGGGATGACGAGGAGATGGAGGTAGTCGCTAGTGGGTCTGGAATGGGTGGTGGATCAGGCTCTCTGGAAGATATAGTAAGCAACTATTCGGATTCAGAGACACTAGAAGAAGTGGCACAGGAGCAAACACCGACGAAAGACCTACAACCTCCAAGCGTCGACGTCTATTGGATATCGTCAACATGGACCAATCACTGCAGCCCTGGTTGGATAGTCTTGCACATCTCACAATTCATGAGTTTTGCAAGTGGGTGAACAATAATCTACTACCGAACTCCACCCACCAGCCAGGCTACCCCTGCAGTGTGTCCAGGGAGACGGCAAAAAGGTGGCTCCGTGACCTTGGGTCCACGTTCAAAATATGTCAAAGGGGGTGTTCATTGATGGGCATGAGAGCCCTGATGTCGTAGAGTCAAGAAAATCTTTTTTAAAGAAAATGACAAAATTGGGGTTTCTCCGTTTCGACAATGCCCCTTCAGAAGAAGCTGCTGCAGCACTTCCTTCTAATGTCCTACAATTGACGAAGGAAGAAGGAGAAAAATACATCTTCTGTTTTCACGATGAGAGTGCATACCACACAACTGAGGACACTCCATTGCTATGAGGGGAGAAGGGAAAGAGGCCTATCAAGGCGAAAGGAAAGGGCTCATCAATTATGGTGTCAGAGTTCATTGAGGAGAAAGATGGCTACTTGGCGCTACCTGAAGGGCAGCATGAACTGGAGGTGGGAAGTGGTGGTGATGTGGATAAATCTGCTCGTGTTCTCTTGGGGATTGGTGAGAATCATGAGGGATATTGGACTGGAGAACTATTCATGGAACAGGTCGCCAAGGCTGTGCCTATAGCTGAGGTCAAGTATCCATCATCTCAAGGATACCACCATGTCTGTTGTTTTGACCACAGCTGCAACCATACTGCATATGCTGAGGATGCCCTCATTGCCTCCAAGATTAACAAAGCCTCTGGGGGAAAACAGCCAAAGATGAGAGACACCTTTTGGAATGGACAGCCACAATCAATGACACTGCCTGATGGAAGACTGACGGGGGCAGCTCTTGTTCTGGAGGAGAGGAGAGTTGACACGAGGGGAAGGAAGTTAGGTGAAATGAGAGAAATTTTAGCCGAAAATGATGATTTCATGAATGAGAAATGCCGTGTCAACAGATTTTTTGAGTGACATAGGTCACACGGGTGTTTTCATCTGAAAATTTCACTGTGAACTCAACCCGATCAAGAGAGTGCGGTCTCATAGCAAGCGCTACACAAGGGCCTACTGTGACTACACCATCTGCTCCTTTCACAGAGCCATTCCCCTGGGGCTGGAAAGTGTATCGAAGGACAACATCAACGACTATGTACATTGCTGCCGAAACTACATGTTCACCTACCTGGAGGGAACAAATGTCGGACAGGAATGAGAGGACAAAATGAAGATCTACAAATCAAGGAGCTATTCATCCCATAGAAGAGTAGGGATCACCAAATAACCATTTACTAAAAGATTATAATAGATGAGAGATTGTTTTGTGGAACCTGGATAGAGTGGATATAACCAGAAACACTGTAAGTTTGTGTACCCCATCTTTTGTTGTATACATGTACTTTCAATAATACATGTATGAAAAAGTGTGGATATGGGACAATATTAATCAAAATATCTGTTTTGTCACTCTAGGAATTTAAAAACCAGGTTTCATTGTATATAACATTTGTGCTTTGAGTTAAGTGGAACAGGGGAGGGAGTGGACATAACCAGAAAACACTGTAAGTTAATCCACACTTCTACTGTGGATACACTATGCATATACCGAATATAAATGTGCCATAGCATGTGTTCTACGAGGTATGCAGTGTGCGCAGTAGAATATAGAAAAAAAACCCTTTTCTGGACATCATAATGGACACCCCCTTCACCTGGTAGTCAATTAATACGAGCAAGTATTCTGACCCTAAATGTCTTTACACAAAGTTGGAGTCCTTACTTTAGTTCCGTCTTGAGTTTACGAATAAGGCCATTCTCGGTCCGTGCGCTTTATAGTGCATACAATTGTATATACACCTCAAGTAACACGTCTAATGATATTTCGCATTGCATAGGTTCCCTGCGTTGTATAACTGTGTGGATGAGTGTCCATGACCTTTTGATGTGTGCAAGTGTGTGTGCACGTGTCTTTTTCAAAATTCCCACAAAGTGACTGGGAGGGGGCTGTATAAATGTTATTTCTAAGCTGGGTTATGATAATGAAAAGCAATTGCTGTCTGTGTATATTTTTTGTTGGTGCAGTCGCTATTCAGTAAAAGCAATTTTGGGAATAGCACCTGGACCCTGCCTCCAAAGAAAAGACGGCCTTTTCTACTTATAATGGACTCTACCAATTTTGCAAAATGCCATTTGGCCTCGTAAATGCCCTGGCAACCTTTCAGCGCCTGATGGAGGTGGTGTTGGCAGGACTGGCTCGGACAACCTGTGTTGTGTACCTAGATGACATACTCGTGTTTGGCCACGATCTCACCGAGCACAACGCTAATCTCAAGATGGCGTTTCAGTGTCTGCGAGAAGCCGGGCTACGTCTAAAGCCCGCCAAGTGTCATTTGGCTCATCAAGAAGTGGAGTTCCTGGGCCACATTGTTTCTGCCGATGGAGTTCAGACGGATCCTAGCAAGCTCAAAGCCGTCAATCAATATCCTACACCAAGGGATGCAAAGTCTCTGGGGTCATTTTTGGGGTTGGCTTCGTATTACAGACGTTTCGTTCCTCGATTCGCTGCTACTGCTAACCCAATGCATGCCCTGACAAAGAAAGATGTTCCGTTCCTATGGACACAGGATTGTCAAGCAGCTTTCGAAAAGATTAAGGGACTACTCACCACAGCACCAGTTCTGGTTTTCCCAGTTTGACAGACCATTTATCCTTGAAACCGATGCCTCCGGTATGGGGTTGGGTGCAGTACTTGCACAGAAGCAAGACGATGGCACTGTCAGACCAATAGCCTAGGCAAGTCGAACTCTTCAGCCTCACGAGAGAAAGTATGCTGCCACAGAGATGGAGGGCCTCGGAGTCGTCTGGGCAGTCAAGCATTTTCGACCGTATTTGTATGGCCACACCTGTGAGCTCTATACACACCACGCAGCACTAACGTCCCTACTCAATACTCCTCAACCGTCTGGCAAGCTGGCCTGGTGGGGAATGGCAATTCAAGAACTGGACATCCGGATTAGTCACAGAGCTGGTCGTAACAACACAAATGCAGACGCCCTGTCCAGGGCCCCCGTAGAAGAAAGAGCGACTATGAATGGGGAGATCAGTGGAGTCATTGCTTGTGTCAATGGAGATGAGGAGAGCGAGCTGGCAATATGTCAACGAAACGATGACGAGCTGCAGCCAATATTCAATTTCCTAGAGACTGGAGTGTTACCAACCAATACGAATACAGCAAAGAGAATCGCCTTGACAGAGTCACAGTATACAATTGAGTGCTTTAGCGGAAGAACAGCACAAGTCCCGGGGGGCACCAATTAGAAATAACTAGCCTTTCCATAATGCTTACTTTGCTATGTACCAGTAATTGATGTTAAGATGTGTAATGCATGGGCTTATTTGTGAAATATTTATAAGTGGTAATAAAGTATATCTCTAACGGCAACATTTAGTTCTAATAGGAGCTTCCTTGGACTTTTTCTATTCTTCCGCTGTAGCACTCAATTGAAGATGGTGTTCTCTACCATGTGGAGACAGATGGCACTCTGCGACTCGTCCCCCCAACCCCTCAGAGAGAGAAGCTGTTTCATCAGGCACACAGTGGTGTGTTTGGAGCCCACCTTGAAGACTGCAAAGTGTTTAGTGAGCTGCGACGTCACTATTGGTGGGACAGTATGAGGAGCGATCTTAGTAGATGGACCCGTGGATGCCTGGTGTGCACTACAAGAGAAGCTGGACGAGCATATTGTGCCCCACTGACTCCAATCCCGGTGGCTGGTCCATTTGACCATATCGGTGTGGACATCATCCAATTCCCAGTATCATGTCAAGGAAACCGCTATGTGGTAGTTTTTATGGATTACCTTATGAAATGCCCGGAGGTATTTCCGGTATCAGATCAATCAGCAGCTACTGTGGCTCGTCTTCTCGTAGAAGAGATCGTCAGTAGACACGGAGTTTCAGCTGAAGTACTTTCCGATCGAGGTCGCACATTTCTCTCAGGCCTCATGAAAGAAGTAGAGCAGCTGCTGGGATTACACAAGACCAACACATCCGCTTACCACCCACAGACAGATGGACTTGTGGAACGTTTTAATAGAACGCTCACAGCCATGCTAGCAAAGACCATGGAGAAAGGGGGAAAAGATTGGGACCAGAGATTGCCATATGTTCTCTTTGCGTATAGAGCAAGTCAGCAACAGAGCACTCAAGAATCTCCATTCTTCCTGCTCTATGGACGTGATGCCTGACTTCCCACTGATACCTTTCTCTGCCCTTTGAAGTCAAGAAGATCACTTGAACTTCAAGAATATGGACGAGAGTTGGTCACAAAGATGTCTGATGCCTGGGAGTTGGCACGGAAGTGTGTTGGACGTGCACAACAAACCCAGAAGAAATACTACGACAAGAGAGAGCGACAACCTACCTTTGAAGTGGGTGATCGGATCTTCCTCTTCCGACCTGCAGAGAAAACAGGTGAAGCTTGCAAGTTTGCTCGACCGTTCCGTATTGTTGACATAGACACCAATACTGCGAGGGTACGTCGAATAGACAAACCACAGGATGAACCAATACTAGTGGCCATCGACAGACTCAGGAGGTGTCCAGATGAAGTAGCTGATGAATACTGGCCACCTGACAAGAAGAAATCAAAGAAAAAGAAGACATGTGCTTCTCAACCAAGAGAATCAGTAGCTAGAGAAAATGGGGTTAGTAGCCAAGATTCAGAGGAAATTCCATTGCCACCAACTGAAGATTTGCTACCACCCTCACACGAAAACTGCGACCTCTTGGACACTGAAGATGGTGGAACCCACTCAAAGTTACCTTCACCCGAGGTTAAGCTGGAAGCGCCTAAGACAGGCAACCGAGGATCTGGAGGGAAATGGGCAGGGCGACTGGGAAGAGACCCATGAAGAAAAGCGGACGAGGACGTCCACCGCTAAAAGGGGGGGTGATGTAGAGACCGGTCTTATTTTGACTCTATGTTGACTATTTAATCAATGCTGACTATGTTACGTAACTATTATTAGCTATTATGCAATTATTTTGGTATATAACGAGTACACGTGCTCGTAAGTCAGAGTTCATCAGAGTTTTTGGTCAGTTGAAAAGATGTGTGAGAGACGCGCAGGCCAGTAAAACGCCACACATAGATAGTCCATGCTTTCTAGAGTACATTCCTCCCACAATAAGTGGTTGAGAGTGACCTCCACTGATTGAGGTCAAAATCAAAATACCATGATTATGATCACCAGTATCAATACATCCAAGTACACTGTTTGACAAGGTTAGTATTTCATATTGTTTATTCATGTGTTTCAGGTTTGCATTTATGATATACATGTGCTTCACATTTGACATTGGATATCCCTTTAAACTGTGTGTGTATTGATATAAGTAATGCTGATGCCTTCATTTTTCTCCTTCTATAGCCCAACAAACATCGAAGGAAAATAATCACTTGAACTGATGTCTCACAATCAGCACTATAATTATATTATAGTGCAATGTATATACAATTTTATAATTATAAGAATGACAGTCAACTGCACATGCACAAGGATGCTAATGTAACGTCACCTCTTGCGTATAACTTCCACCACGCGCACGAGAGAGAACAACACCCTACACCTGCTGCATCACAAGCACCAACACACGCGTACTTCACCATTGGCAGTGTGTTCAACATAAAAGTGAAAGTGAAAGTGTTTGCATATAGGGATGGTGTAGAAAACGTACAGAGACAAGATGGGATGAGTCAATCATAGTAACAAAATAGCACTTAAACTTCAGTAAGTCATATATTGCAACTCTATGTTTATACTATACACTAATAATGAGTAGCTTATATTGAAGTCCAACGCACTGCTGTTTCCCCATAGATATTATACCTTACGGAACGGGGGGATTGGCAGCTTGTCGCGTGACTCCTATGCAACGCATACATTTGGCTTGTCGCAATCCTCGTTGTTGCCTGCACCGCTTTTCTAGAGAAGGGGCAGTCATCTATTGCCTTGTACGCTCACACAAACGTCGATGGTATATTTTAAAGGCATCCAA
>JAODVQ020068347.1:0-18242 GCA_025400075.2 Phenganax stokvisi
TCTGGATCTACGAGTATTAATTTCCTTAGGATTTCAACTTACAACCCATTAAAAAAAATTATCTTCTTTTTTTTCTAACCAGTTTTATAGTGACCATGAGGTAGGGTGTCTATTCCATTTTTTAAAATGACTCTTTTATCATCATCAAAGTTAAGAGCTAATTTATTAATAATTTGAGAATACAGCTTGTGGTTATAGCTTCTTATAATATTCATTTCCTTATAAATATTCCTCCCTTCCCTTAGACACTTTAAGTAATCCTTATGAGTTACTTCATTTTTAATTACGGAGTTTTTTATTCCTTTACATTTTTTAACTTCGGTATCGGTGTCTAAGATGAAACTATAACATTTCGACTTTAATCCTACAAACTGTTTTATATTTTTTCCACAACATTCATCTTTCCAAAGTCCTAGAAATTTTGCATTTTTTCCTGTTGGAATTCCACTCGGATGATCTGGAGGATATTCCGAGGTGTCAAACCATTCTTCGACGTCCGGGGAGATGTCTTTATAAAAATCTTCTGTTTCTATTTTGTAACATAAGGAATCGGTATCCTTGAAAAGCAATTTTGCTTTTCTTCCATATTTTTTTTATATAATTATAATGAAAACTAAACACATAATTTCGAGATATCTAAAATACTCATTCCCACGTAAGTAGGTTTATTTAAGAATAAGTTTTTTTTATACATGTGAACAGATACGAGGTTTTCGCTATATATGTTACATCCTTTAAAGAAAGGTTTATTAAACATTTTTTTCGCCTTTTCATCAATTCTTACTAATTGTACGTCTATTCTATTTTTTAAATTTTCCATAGTCTTACCAAAAACGGAGTTGTTCATAAGTTTAAAAATATCTTTTTCGAACTTATTATTTGCATTTTTTCTAAGTTCCGTGTTTGAGTAATATAAGGTGCCATCCAATTCTATTCTTTAAATTTAATGCCTCTATGTATCTTTTTTAAAATTAAGCCCGTTTCTAAATAATATTTTAAAGCAGGGTAATGAATAATATATTTTTCTTTAAAAGCTACTGTAGACATTAACTTACCTTTTTCATTTTTTGGAGCTAAGGGGAGCTCAGAATGTGGATCGTGAAGCTTTTTTCGATAATCCAGATCCGCTTCTAAATATCCTTGATTTTCTTCTTCACATATGTTTTTCCAAGAATTTAATTCTTTTTCGTTCATCCATTTAAACCCATGCGTACAAAGATTTTTACACATTGCCCATCCATATAAATTATTAGCATCTAAGTAACTGATAAAAGTCGATTTTTTTCTTGGATTATAATCCTTCAAATACGCATGATTTGCAGTCGACTTTCTTTTCATAATCATGCTAGCTCCACCCCTTATTCCATTTTCTACCATTAAATGCATATTCGGATCGTGTAATAATTGTAATTGTATTTTTGTTTTTTTCAAAAGTGCGTCCCAAGATAAACCAGGACTCGTAAAATACGATGCGGGATCTAATTTATAATTTTTCATACACGTGTTTCTAAATTCTTCCATTACATCGGCAAGTAATAATACGTCCGTTTTTTGGTAAAGATCCTGATATTCTCCAAGAGTTTTTATATCAAATTTTTCCCAAATATTTTTTGCATGCTGATAAACTTCCTGGCTTATATTTTTTTTCTTTAATCTCGAGTAGAAAGCTTCGTAAGGAGGAAGCTCTTTTTCTAATAATTTTTGTTTGTTATCGATATAATCATAAGGAAATACTCCTTTTCTTTTTAATAATTTGTTCTTTTCTGAATCTTTAAAAATAGACTTTAGATTAGGGAATCTTTCTAGATTTTTTGTTAGCGAGTCTAGAGAACTCGGCATGAACTTAAAAGAGTCTAAAAATCTTAGTTTTCTTTTAATATTTTTTTCTTTTTTTTCTTCGTGAGATAAAAGCGTGTTCACGACGACTTCTTTTGTAAAACTTATATATTTTTCTTCTGTTTTTGCTATGTAGTTAATTTCACCTTCTGATACTCCTAAGTTTTTTTATGAATAAATGACTATCATAACCTTCTTGATTATTAATAAATACGGGAATGAAGTCTGGCTTTTTAAATTTTATGTTACATTTCTCGTGAGCAGCTCCTCTATAATTTCCCGTAAAATGACAATGATCTCTCGCTTTATTTTCATTTAATTTATTTTTCACAAATATGACAAATCTTTGCCTCGCCAAAGTCTTTCGTATCTTTCTTAGTAAAAAGAATTGTCTTAGGAAACTTAAATTTTTGATAGAGCTCTCTCGTAATCGCTTCGAGTTTATCGACTAAAATTTGAGCGGCATCTTTTTTCTCATCTTCTATGTCATTTTTTGGATTTCCTTCGTAATAATTTATTAATTTTGAGCAGTGTACTTTTTCATCAAAAGATTTCAGATAAATCCCAAATCCACTCGGCATATGTTCTTGATATAAAGTAGTATTTTCTCCTTTCTTTTGATTTATCTCCTTAAGAAAACATTCAAGATCTATGTAAAATGCAAAAGGCACTTTACTTTGATGATGATAATTTTTAAATTCTATAGTCTCCTTCTTTTGGCATGATAATAACCACGGGTTTTTCTTTAGAGCAATATTCCAAATGTTTGTGTAGTAGATCTTCTCTTCCAAAATAATTAAGACAATAATCACAAGTATGTATTTTATTGTCTTTTAGTTAGCTGTGTTCTTATAAGACCACCTAAGTTTCTTATCACGGCGTAATGGTGATCTGTTAGTAGTAAAAGTCTTATTATTTTGATGCTTTTAATAAAATTCGTGATTTTAAGAGGAAATATGGTTTTTTCACAATGACCAAACACGTTAATTTTAATCTCAGGATTATTCTTCTCGAATTTATCGATTTTATTAAGATCCACGGGGAACTCAATACCTTTCCAATTTAACTCTTTCGATGTTTCTTTTAAGTAATTCGTGATTCTATTCGGATTTTTCTTATCATTATTTCCAAATAATGCAATAGTCGCGGCCCATTTAAAACATTTGTTATCATTATTTTTCGAATTTGTGATGGCATGTTTATTTAAAATCCACTTAGGAGCCTCCACATACGAAGATCTTTTAATAGGATTAAGTTTTACAGACTTTATGTTAAGTTCTAGATTTTCTTCGAGTTGCCATCCAGAGCCATTTTTTTGATATTCTGATAATGACTCTAATATTTTTTCCATCTTTTTTTTAACTTCATCCTTCACATCCATTCTTTCGAGAATGATAACTTGTTTACTTTTAAAGTGAGCAAGATCCTGGTTTACGATTTTTCCCGTAGCAGGATCTAATTTTTTCATTTTACACTTAAGTGTGAGTTGAACCTTTGTGTTTTTTAGATTTTTTTCGGTAAAGTTCGCAACGTCAGAAGAAGCATTTTTTAAGAAGTTAAAAAAAGAGATTCCCTTTTCTTTATTTTTTATAACATAATGATTCACTTTTTCTCCTAGAGCACTTTGTTCTTTTTCAATCTCGTAGAAATTGATTTTCTTTTTAGACTTATTTTCTTTAGGAAATAAATATTCCTTGAGGTCGTTTTTTTTAATAAAACTCTTCAAGCGGAACACGTCGTTTTTTCTTTTTTGTTTTAGATCTTTAATAGACTTAAGTTCCTGTTTTTTTTCTTGCATAGAGATTTTTATTTTTTATAGAAAAACTTTTAATTTTTGGAAGATTAGTTTTTAAAAGTTTTTGGTCGATTCTTAGTTTTCTTAGATTCTCATTATGAGTTTTAATTTGATGATCTATATTTTTCTTAACTTCTTCTAAGTGAGAGAAAATCATTTTTTTGTTTTATGATTCGTATTTAAAATCGTATTAGGAATCATAATAGTTATATTTTTCTTCGGCATCCTTTTATTATAAGAAAAAAAAATGATTTCCCAAAAATCAGGGTCTTTTACCACATCACTAAGAAAAAAAAATGTATAACCTTTGCACTAAGTGCGACCAAAGGTTGCTTAGATTATGCTATTTAAATTAAAGCGCTTTTCCTAATAACCATCCACCTAATATTCCAGAAATTCCCATCACGATATGTTGATATTCCTGCATTTCTTTACTAGGTTTAAAATAATTTTCTAATCTCGGTTCTGGAGTCCATTCTAAGCGTGTAGAATTTATAGCTTTTCTAAGATTTTCTAAGTTTTTATTTGTACTATTTATATCTCTATTAGCATCGCTTAGTTCCTGGCGTAAAGATTCTATTTTATTTTTTCGAGCTACTTCTTTCTCGTACCATGCTTCTTTAACGTAAGCTAGTTTTTTCATAGAAAGATTATGACGATTCATTTCTTTCTCATAACCAGAATGACTGAGTTTACTAAATAAGAATCCTGCTCCTGCAAAAGCAAAAGCGTTAAATAATCCTCCAGCTACCATAGAGACCATTTATTCATTTATTTATCTATTTTTTCTGGGATTATTTTCTTATCTTCGAGATATTTTACTAGTACACTTCCTATTAAAACAGCTCCAGCTAATTTTAAAGTGCCTTGAATACTTTAAGGAGGTCCTAAAGATTCTCTTAAACTTTTTTTACTTACCATAGAAACTCCTACATAGATAAAGTTAAGAGTCCTGCATCATAAATTTGATTAATATATTCTTTCTTACTACTCATTTATTATATAAAAAAATTTATAAAAAAATAAAAAAATTATAAAAAAAAAATAGCGCTACGCGGGTGCAAACACCCTTTAAAAAAAAATTAATGCTTCGTGGAAAAAAAACCCGACGAAGTTGCACATAGTGCTTTAATCAAAATTATCTAGCTTTTTAATATTTTCTAGAATGGATTTTTTCTCATAGTTTTCTATAGGTCTTATTTCTTCTTTTTCAATAAGATCTTTAACATTAAGGGTTTAAGCGTTTTTTTCTTTCTTAAAATACAAATAGGAAATTACACCAATACTAAGCATAGAAACTAAATACGTTATAGTCGAGGTAGGAATAGTGGAGTTGAAAGACCAAGAAGGCGCTGAAGCGTTATTTTCCATTTCTTGTAGTTTTTTCTTTTTTCTTTCTTTAGCTTCTTTAGAAATTTGCGCAAGACGCTTTCCAGCTTCTACTTTTCTTGGATCTTCAGAAATTTTCTTTTGCGTAGTAATAACTTGATCTTTATTATTTTTTTCTTCAAAAGTGGCTTGTTTGGTTTCTTCGCTCTTTTATTTACAAAATATTTTACTTAAAAATCGGCCAAGTAAAATTAAGTAAAAATACAGTAATTTTTTTTACTCAAAAAGCGACGTAGTCGCACGTAGTGCTTACTTAAAAATCGGCCAAGTAAAAATACAGTATTTTTTTTTACTCAAAAAGCGACGTAGTCGCATGTAGTGCTTACTTAAAAACCGACCAAGTAGAAGAAACATAGTCGCACATACTGCTTTAAGCAAAAATTAAGTTAGATCCAGTAAAATATTTTAGCTCTCCACGAAAATATAAAGTTCTGATTCGTTTCTAATGGTAGCTAAGTTTGTTTGACCACAACTTATGTAAAATACGTGAATGTCATTCACGTTTTGAATAAAATCAGATAATTTAAACTCCTTATCTATTTCTAAGACGTAAGAGTTTTCGGTTTTTTTCAAGTTAAGAAAGTCCTTTTTAAACACGTTTAAGAAGACTTTAACACCATCTTTTTTTATGAGAGTAACTTCATATTCCATACTGAGGTTCGTAAGCGTATCATCTATATCAAAAATGTGATAAAGTAATTTGATTTTCGTGTGTAGATTTAACTTGGGAGGCTTGATAAACGTATGAGGATATCCATTACAATTACTAGAAGGTCTTGTCCAACTGAGGTGATCTAACTTAGGTAAAAGCATCGTCAACATAAAATAACTCCTCAACCGAGAAATGTCATTTTTTAACTTTACTTTTACGTCATTTATTTTTTTCATGTTACTTGTTGCGTGGGCTTTAACCGATTTTCTTAAAGTCTTATTAGCAGCAATAGCACTTTTATTATTACAGCTAATTTTCTATTTGTAAGTATAAGTGAATTATTGCTTGCTATATTTGTTGTATTCGTGTTAACGCTTGTTTGAATAGAATTTATGTTTTTTTGATTTCCCGCAAAGAATCCTCGATTCGGAACCATATCTGATCTATTGGATAATATGAGTGATTTATTACTCTCTGTTTCCGTCTGAACGTTTTCTAGTTTTTCTTTGATTTCTTTTATATCTTCTTCGTTTTTTATGTTATTGGATTCTTTTTCGTATCCAAAATAGGTTGTCATTTTATTTAAAAGAGGATTTTTAATTTTCTTAGATAATATATTTTGAAACGAGTATCCCAAGAATTAACAATACGCCTGGTAACACGAAGAGGGAGCCTTGAACTTTTTAAGGAACTTTTTCAGGAACTTTTCCAGGAACGTTTTCAAGAACTTTTTCAGGAAAGGAGTCTTGCTCAAGCGTTGCACTTTTTTCTGGTATTATTTATCTTTCTACGCGGTTCAAACTCGGATTTTTACCAAATCTCATGTTACTTGTAGCCATGGTTAAAACGTTATTATATCCTGCTATAGGCTTTTCTAGAATAATCATATCTGAAAGGAATTAAAATGATTCCAGGACTTACCATCATGTTTAGAATTACGTTTGTATTTTTTATAGCTGTTCTCATATTAGATATAGTTACTGTAGGGTCATCTTTAACGATCGTAGCTTGAACTAATTTATGAAATACATCTTGGGTTTGTGAACTTTTAGCTCCTTGATTAAAGATAGACCATCTCGTATCAGCTTGAGCTCCCAAAATACTATGAACGTAACTTTCTGTGGCTTGATGTAATAATTTTTGTCTTAAAGAACTCAACCCATCAGATTTTGCTTTTATGAATACTTTCCCGTCATCATCAGATCTATTCATGTATTTCTCAAAGTGTTTAAACTTAAGTTCATTCATGTCGATATCAACCATTCTAGCTTTTTGAGGAATATGTTTTTGTACGAGTTTTATGACATTATCATTTACCTAAGGAGTTAATTCTTCTGGATATTTCAGAAATCTTTGCATGTGATAATAAAAACAATATTTTGCTATGGAGGTTATAATTTTTGGTTATACGCTAGAAAAATGTTCTACGCTCATTCCTCCTAAATAACTTATAGCATAAGCTGCTAATAAACTAGTAAAAAAAGGATCATTAATATAGTCAAACTCTTTTTATCGTACACCTCGGCCTACTCCATCTGTTTTATCGAGTTCGTTATAGCTCGTGTTCGACATAAGTAATCTCGTCGTAAAATAATCGTTATCATTAACATCGATTTTAATTCTTGTTAGGTCCAGGCCTTTATTAGACTTGTTTAACTTTAATCCTTGTAAGGTTCCACAATGATTCCAAGTTTGTGGAGTCCAGTGCAAACCTCCTTTTTTTCTGGTATCTAAAGACTTTTGCCATTCCTTATTATTTTTAAAAGCGTAGGTTCCAACTTCATATCTATACTTAGAATACTCGTAAGGTTTATAATAAACGTGATCTTCTAGTTTTAAAAACTTGTTTACGGCACCTTCAAAACTAAAACGAGCGAGGTCAGCATGTGGATATTTTTTTAAGAATCTTTGTTTTGCCTTGGATCTAGACCAAGATTTGGTTAATTTCATGGCTTTTCCGTAATCTTTTGCATAATATTTTTTATACATAGGATTTAACTGAGGAAAGATTCTGTCTGTCCCTACTTCCATTTTATTAAAACAAGTTTTTTTGACCAGTTTTCTTTTCAAATAAATGAACAAGCTTACATTGTTTATAGAAAACCATTCCAAAGAAATAATAGTAGATAAATATATAAAAATAAAACCTGGGGATCGTGTATTCGTTAAAACGCCCAGTATTTTTTGGGAATATAAAAACATAACCAAAAACCACAATGACATTATTTTAGAAGGAAATAACGAACTTAAATTCGATTCAGGTTTTTGGAACTTTTCTCAATTAAGGTCTAAACTAAAAGAACATAATTTAGACCTCGAAGGAAACGTCCATACAAATAAATGTGAAGTAACTAATAAAAACTCTTCGAACGTTAATTTGAAAAATTTAGGAATGCTTTTAGGATTCGAAAAAAATAAAATAATTAAACCTAATGTACCAACAGAATCTGATAAAAAGGTAGACTATTTAGGACTAAAAGGTAGTTTATTTAGGACTAAAATATGTTACGGTACATTGTGATATCGTGGACTGCTCTAAAAATTTTGATACAAATGGAAGCTTGTCTTCTTCTATAGGTACTTTATCTATTACTACGGAGCAAGCTTTAAATGGATCCGTTACACAATATAAAGATATAGAAAGTTCCATGGAGTTAAAAAATGGAATTTATAACAAGTTAAACTTTTGGACAAGTTCAAATATCGATGAAAACTGCTTAGGCTCGATATTATTAGAACTTTATTTTAAATGAATAAATGAATGTGGACTTTTTTAAAAACGAACAAGAAGTTAGAGATCTTTATTATGATCCTAAATCTGATTATAAAGGTGTGGAATCATTTTATAGAAAAGCGTTAGAAAACGACTTTGATGTTTCTCAAAAACAGGTAAAAGAATGGTTAAAAACTCAAGATACTTATACAAGGCATAAAAAAGTTGTAAAAAGGTTTAAAAAACAAAAAACGTTTGTAAAGGAACTCGCAGAACAGTTACAATTAGACCTCATTGATCTGAGTAAGTATAAAACCGAAAATAACGATTACAAGTGGATTCTTACAGGAGTGGAAATACTTTCTAGATATGCTTTTGGAACTCCTGTTTTAAAAAATGATACTCAAAACATGACTTCGGCTGTTGGAAAATTATTAAGAGAATTTAAAATAGATTCGAGAAATATCCTAAACAAATGCAATTCGATGAAGGAAAAGAATTTATAATGTAGGCGTAAAGTCTTTGTTAAAAAATTTTAACATTACTTGTTTTAGCACTTATTCTGATAAGAAAGCTGCAATCGTAGAACGCTTCAACAGAACTTTAAAAACTAAAATGTGGAAATATTTTTATTTTAAAAACATGCATCGATGGATAGACACCCTAAAAGACCTTATTTATAATTATAATAATTCTTCTCGTAGCACTATTTTAATGAAACCTAAGGATGTAGATAAAAATAACGAAGACCAAGTTTGGTTAATTTTATATGGGAAATGGACCAGGCAGTTTCTGCTACCACGTTATAAAATAGGTCAAAAAGTAAGAATAAGTAAATATAAGAATTTTTTTCAAAAAGGTTACGAAGGTAACTTTACCGAAGAAATATTTGTAATTAATAAGGTCTTTAGACGAGACCCGAATACTTATGAACTAAAAGATCTCGATGATGCAGTTATGTTAGGAAAATTCTACGAAGAAGAATTTTCGCTCGTGGATGAGAAAGAAGAACTTCAAAAAAAAAAGTTTTAAAAACACGAGGAAAGATGGCTTTGGTGAGATGAGAAGACAAAAAAAACAAGAAAGACACGAGCTGGATAAAAAAAACCGACATTAGAGATTTTTTTATAAATAAATGAACACGAAATTTAAAGATCTTGATTTAGAACGTGAACAAGAAAAAATAGAGATGGAATACTTAGATGAAAACGTAGATAAAGATAATATGTATGATGATATAGATAGAGAGGTAGAATCTTCTCTCCTCGAACATGGAAAATATGATGAATTAGAAACTACATTTATTGAGGAAGAAATACCTGTTTTAGATGGAGAAAAACTTATCGCGGAAGTAAAAAGATCAGAAACTAATGATAAAAAGAGCTTTTGGTTAAATTTTTTAGAACAAAAAGTTACGAAAAAAGATGGACCTGCTTCTAAAAAGCTCTTAGAAAATCTCAGAATAAAAATAGGAAAAAGAGGACAGATCTTAGGAGGAGAATATAATGGGCAAAAAATCATCATACTTAGAGATAATGAACTTGTTTATTCTAAGGATCAAAAATTTTTAGAAGCTATTAATGATTTCATAGAAACATCAACAGAAACAAAAAAAGAACATCAAAAAACAGCCTCTGCACAATTCGAAGAAAATATAGAACTTCAAGAAATAAGTAATGAGAACATAGAAGAAATAACATCTCGAGTTAGTAGAGAATCAATGGAAACGTTAAGTAACGACTTAGAGTCCTACATCGATAGCATAGAAGCCGTGAAAAAAGACATATCTTTCGAGAAAGATAGGCTAACACCAAATAAAATACTTAAAACCGCAAGAGGATACTTAAACATGCCTGAAAGTCAAACCGTAGCAGAAAAACTAGAAAACTTAGAAAATGAAGCTGATTATTGGAGATTAAAAAAATTACAAGAAACGGACCCAGAAAAAGAAGGCATATATGACACTTTAGAAAAAATTGCAAGACTCAGCTCGGATAAAATAAGACTAGAAAACAATATTAGAACCGTAGAACCCGAAACCCAAGAAATTATCGAAAAAGAAACAGAATTAAATGATCTCAACCGTTTTGAAAAATTTAAAAAATGGGCTAAAAAAAACTTAGTTGGCTTAAGTGGAATAGCAATCGCCATAGCAGCAATTATTACTACCGTAACATTAAGTGCTAGATCTGCCGTAAAAAAAAGGGCTCAGGCAACAAATCGCTTTGCAAAAGCCGTTGCAAATTTAGGTAAGCAAGTAGGACCCATAGCTAGTACTATCTTAGGCTTAGTTTCTACCGCCTTAAAATGGGGCGCCAAGGGTTTAAGTTTTCTATCTCAAAAATTATGGATTCTACCCTCAGCCTTAACATGGTTCGAATATGGTAATGCAAAGCGGGCGTAGGTTTTTATAAAAAAAATTTTTCTTTTTTAGGGATTTTTTTTTAATAAATTTTTTTTATAATAAATGATTACTATTTCTGAACTTAAACCTGATTTTAGAAAACATAAAATGAGTGATATAAAAGGAAGTAGATCTAAGCATACGATTACTATTAATCCTAATAAAGCTAATCGAGGAGAAGAGATGTACGTAGATATTCCAAGACTTAACAAGGATGATTGCCTCGTACCAAAGTCTTTAAATTTAAAACTCGATTTTAAGAATGCAAATACTAAGTCTTGGTTTCTAAATAATCTTGGAAAAGGACTCATTGATAGATTTTGCATGTCCGTAGGAGGCGAGACTCTTTTCGATAATACTGGAAATGCTACGTACGAGATTTATAAGGATCTTTGGTTACCCGAAAGAACTCGAGAAGAAATGTGTGATTTTGGGATAGCTAACGAAAATACTACAAAAATTATTTCCAAGTCGGATGATGGAGCTAAAACTGGAACTGCTCAAAAAGTTTCAGATGCTTTAGTAGCAAGCGTATTAAGTACAAAACAAAAAATAAAACTTTGTAAAATCTTAGGAGATCATGGATCGTTTTGTCCCTACACGTAAGAAAATAATCTTCACTATAAAATTACTTTACCCAAAGATAGTAAGATCATGAAGGCTCAGAGTGGAAAAGACGTGGAAGGGTATAGCTTAAAAAACATAGAATTAGATGACAAAAAAAATTCAAAACGAGGACCTAGCTCAAGAAAGTATCTTGGGATTCGAGGTTGGAAAAAGTTTATCTTTCGAGCATGTTACCTTGTTAAAAACCTTAGAATGGGATAAAAGTTCTACTTTAGTGAATGAAACCATAAATTTACCACGAAAAAGCATGGCCGCTGTCGTGATGTCATTTAGAAATAAGATCGTGACCGATTCCGAAGAATACGTTTACCCTAATATCATGTCCGTAAAAAGTACGATCGAAGGAGTTCCTAATGGCGTGTGTAGTCAAGGCATTAAAAAAGAGGATCTTTATGATGAAGCTAAAAGATTATTCGAACATAAGTCTGAATTAGAATACGAGCCTAGTAGCATGACAATAAGGAGTTTTTTCAAGGATAAATTTGCCTTGGTGGTGGATTTAAGAACCGCGGACGATAAGCTCATCGTAGGAGCTGGAAAAAAACTTTTAAACACGCAAAATGGGGTCTTGTTAGAAATTAAGAAAAAAGCTACGACCGCAAACATGATGTGCCATATTTTCGTGGTGAGTGATGGGTTGGTTAATTTTAAGAATAGAATGATAGAAAATATCCATTACTGAGATCTTTGATCTCCAACGTAGTCTTATACTAAATGGGAAACGATTGTATACGTTTTTAAAGAATAAAAAACCTAGTTCCAGATCCTAATAATCCTGGAGAAATGATTAAGGAAATAGAAATAAATAATCTTGTGGATGTACTTCTAGACTTGGAAAAAATGGAAATAGTGTTAGGTTCAATACTAATTTTAATTATAGTAATAAATTTACCGAAGACGTAAAATCTTCTAACAAAAAAACATAAAATGTGTAATTTAAAGCAATAAAACAAATTACACATTTTCTACGTTACCTCATACTCATAAGGATATCTTAAAAAAATTTCTAGCTTCGCATATTTTATATTTTTTAAATGCTGAAGTATAATATTTTTTTCTTCTTTTCAAACTTGTCCAAGATACTCATCAAAAATAATATCCATGTCTTTTCTACTAGGATTATAAAACGTAACTAAAGAAGAAATATTTTCTCTATAAAGTTTTGCAATAGAAGTTAATTGTTAAGTAACAACTATGATACTTAGCCCATAATGCCTAGCAGAAAATCCTAATTTTACTAGCTCAGAAGTGCGTTTTTTTACAAAAGAATATGCAGCTACGTCATCTAACATAGTAAGAGAATTCGTACCTCTCGCAAATTCTACGATTTTTTTAAAAAAAGTTTCTGCTTGGTCTTGGTCACAAGCTATAACGATAAAATTCTCGTCTTTATCATAAGGCCAAGTTTGATAAGTGCGGTTCCATTCGTAGATGGGACATATGAGAAATATATAATCAAAATAAAATAAATATTTCTGCTCGAGCATATTTAAAAGGTAATAAGTTTTTCCAGAATTAGTCATTCCAACTATAATCATATTAAAAGGATCATTATTAAAAACGTTATTAGGTGCGTAGAGATTTTTTTTGCTTTATTCGAGATCTCATCTAAGAAGCCGTCTCTGTCGGAATTTCTGCTGGAATTTCTCGTGATTCTCGACATTCTTCATTATTATTATTATTCTTGGTATTACTTACGACATGTTTTCCTACGTTTAAGGTCCCAGAAAATAGTCCGATAAGTGGAATATAAGGTGTTATGTATTCCACGATGAATTTTACGTCTTTACGAAAAGGTTCATTGTCAGATAATTCTCTTCCCAAATCCGTAGCATCGCCATATCCATAAACATTTCATTTACTAAAGTATACAGTAACATTTCATTTATTTTACTGGATTGATCTCTCTGGTAATCCTCAAAAATTTGTTCTAAAGTTTTATCAGAAGCTTTTTTAATATAAGCTTGGGTATAATAGCCACCTCCTGGGCGAATTATTTTTTTTTCTGGAAGAAAGTTTTAATAGCGTTTCTCTAATACTTATAGGTTTTGATTATTCGCTCATTTATTTATGAAAAAAATAATAACATGATTAGCTCTTAACTTTGATTCACTATAAAACTGGTTAGAAAAGAAAGAGAATTTTTTTTTTAAAACGGGTTATAAGTTGAAATCCTAAAGAAATTAATACTCGTAGATCCAGAAAAAATAATATCAAAAATTTTCCACCATAAAAATAGAAAAAAAAACGGTAAAAGTTTGATATTATTTTTTTAAATAATTTTTGATGTTATTTTTTTTATAAAATATTTTTTTTAGACATAAAAGCTGAGTAATTACAAAGTGAGACTAGAGGAAACCAAGATTTTGAAGGTTTCGTTGTAAAATATATATGTGTATCTTCTGTCAGCGTGTAACTCAATTTTCAGCATTCGACAATAGATATGCGACAAAATAAGTACCTCAGAAACAGTATTTCTTACAGCATTATCAAGCTGTTCGTCTGAACTATGAAACTGTGCCTCTTTTCTGATTCTTTTGTCCTTGCAAAAGCATTTGATGCTTCGAACAAAAACTTTCTTTGTGCTGGATACGCTTCAATCAGCACATCTGAAAGATCTTCAAATGTTTTTTCCTTCTCACATAAAATATTTCTAATGAATTGTCCGTGCTCTTCTAAAGCTGCCATATTGGAATTTGCAAGCATCGCACGGGGGGAGCATGTTTGATCATATCTGCCACTCGATGAAAACTGAAATTCAGTTTGGAAATCCGTTTTTCCAAGTTTGGAAAAAATGAAGGGAAACCTGTTTTGTTTCCATTTCCCAGACAAAGAAAAACGAAAATTGCGTTTTATTTCCGTTTTTTTTAAACACCAAGAAAGGGAAAATAAAATTTCATGAATGCAATTCGATTTTCGTTTCGCACAAATACGAATGGCACTTAGATACACGCATTCACAAAGTGCTCATAAAGATACCTCAATGATATATCCAACATTGCATATTTTATGTTTTTTAAAAATCTGTGATTTTTCTTCTTTAGACGCGTGTCTTAAATATTTGTCGAAAATAAGATCCTTATCTTTCTCACTCGGGTTATAAAACGAAACTAATTCGGAATTGTTTTCTCTGTAAGGAATTGCAATCGACGTGAGTTGTTGTGTGATGACAATCGTACTGAGTGCGTAATGTCTCGCAGAAAATCCTAATTTCACGAGCTCAGACGTTCTCTATTTTACGAATTTTGTCGCTGCACAATCATCGAAAATAATTAAAGAATTTGTTCCTCTAGCAAATTCCACGATCTGTCTCAAAAAAAAACCTTGCAGCTCACGAGGATGAAATTTTTGTTATTATGGTATGCCCAAGCTTGTTATGATTTGTTCCACTCGTAAGTTGGACATATTAAAAAATATAATCAAAATTGTTCATATAACGAATCTCTAGAAGATTAAGTAAATAGTGTGTTTTTACACAACAAGTCATTCCTACGATGAACATGTTAAACGGATCACCGTGGATCTTTGGCGGATTAAACTGTTTTGAAGTGTTGGAAATTTCGTTTAAGACTCCGAACGCTAGGTCTTCTCGCCATTCGTTTTTGGTATTGTTGACATTGTTCTTTACTTTTTTTTTCTTCTTGCCGATTCATTTTTTTACCAACGACGTACTTACCCACTATAATACTTTCTTAGAAACTGCAATAAATGGAATCCATGGTGTGACATATTCTAAGATAAATTTCACGTCTTGTCGAAAAAGTTCGTTGTTTGAAAGTGCTCTCCCCATTTGCATAGCGTTCTTGGTAAGCTCCAAATGTTGCATAAGTTCTGAGAATTTCCCAATGACCAGGTCCGTAAGCCTTTCGTTCATCTTATTCATTTGATCGCGTTTGTAGCCTTGATATTTTTTCTCCAATTCTTTTTCGGATGCTTTTTCACTATAACTTTTCGTGTATTTAACCTCTTTTGCGGAAGCAAGTTTCAAAAGTTGTTCGGGAATCGTGGGTTTATTTTGGACCATTAATTATAAGCTTTAATTTATTGTATTTTTTTTAAAGTTTGATCTCACGGTCTATTAATCTTACTTTTGCGTTTTCTAAGTTTGTTTTTTGCACTTCTAATCTTTTTAAGGTTTGTATTTTGATTTCTTCTTTGAAACTTTACTAGTATTCTTAAATGCAGTTCTAGTCTCATCAGAGAAACTAAAATCAAAGCTCATCTCTTTCGTTACGTTCAAACATTCGCCACAAACGGTCTTATACGACTCAGTTTCTATTAGGTTCGTCGAACTACATTCTTCGCACTAGTAATCTCTTACCATGAGAGTCGTTATAGGTACATCATCCTCTGAGATAACTCTATCGTTAGGAACCTAGTGAAGAATCGCTAAAACAATTTTGCTGTGTAAAATATCGTTTTTCAGGTCTTTGAAGCACAACAACAACGACAACGATTTTGTTTTGGGGTACTCGGATAATCCCATTTAATCCACGTACCATCTTAAGCCTCTATCGATGAGATCCCTCGTTTGATTTTTTGTTGGAATTTTCTTCTTGGATAAGATTTCCTTATCTATATTCTTCTTGTTCTGAAAATATTTTAGTTTTATATTCTCTGAGAGGACTTTATGTCGATTTATTTCTTTAAACTTTGCCCCGAGTTCTTCATCGGTCATCGATTTTTTTAATTATTCGTTTTCGTTTTCGGTCATCGATTTTCGTTTTTGCTTTGAATTCTTAGAGCATCAAAAAGCACATCTTTAGCACGTCCTAGAGTTATAGATTTTTTCGTTCATCTTCATTTATATCTATTCATCACAGAGGCTTTCTCGGTGTCTGTCATACTCGACCAACTGTTGGAGTCTCGTTCGATGATTTTTATTAAAACTTTATTCTTATCTTTGCATTTGTAGATTAGGTCTTTATTTTGTTCGTATGGATTCGATATTGTTTTATTATTAGTTTTTTGGCTCGCTTGCATGGGTCTCACTGCGTTCGATTTTACTCATACTTTGGTTTTTTGTGCTCAGGTTTTTTTTTCTTTCATATATATACGTTAAATTTTTTTATGCAAATTAGGTTTGGCCACAGACCAATTATTCAAATTAGTTTGCGGGTTATAGCAAGTGGTTAATTCTAGGAGATTATTGACTGAGCGCGAGGTCTGTACGGAAAAATATCAGACTGAAGTCTTTTTGTACGGACCGAGCCCATAGGGCGAGGTCTGTACTAAAACACTGGAGTTTGATATTTTTCCGTACAGACTGAGTAAACGAGTTTAATAAATTGTTTATTATATGGCTCAACTGAGTCCGTGAGCATATTGATTTTGCCGGAATTAAACTCGACTACCGTCAGTTTCACTGGGTATAACAATACACAGTAGCTTTGCATGCTCAATTAAAAACAACTTGGTTGTTTGAAATTTTTATTTGTAATTTTAATAGCATTATGTTAATAACATATTAAAAAAAGAGAAGTCTTTTGCGAAGTAAACAAATTCCCGCCAGATAGACGACAACCGGGAAACTGGTCCAGATACGGAAAATACGGACCACGGTCCGGATATGGGTTTTTTACGGACCGCTTTTAAACCAATCAGAATAGAGAATTTTGAAAAACCATATAATAATAATTAGTATATACTTATATTATGACTCGAGAGAGATAACTCATTCATTATCCATTATACAAAAGAAGCCCCGAATCCAATACTACTCCTCGGTGAATTTTGGTGATTTCTTGTGTATCGACTGTACCTAGGGTTAACCGCAGGAACTCTTGGGGGCTGATAAGTGTTTCACAGTTTGCTTGTCTCTTTGGTGTCCTGTACACATTAGGTTAGGTCATTCCCAAACAAGAGATCAGAAGATGCAATGTTAGTGTCTGCACAGTTGGATTTAAATTCATATTTGAAGACTGGTGAGACATTTCTCGCCTGATCCTACAGACGTCTCCAGCCACATGCCCCAGCAGAGCAATTATGTCTATACTGTCCTTAGTCAATGAGTGAGGGTCTGTCTGATTTTTAATGGGTGGTATTGGCTCTAATAGCTGCAGTATGTCGTCTGTTAACGTGAGTAAAGCAACTGTGGCTTTCTGTAGACTTTGCTGCATGCGAGATACTTTTAGGTCATCAGTCTTTTTGCTTATGCTCATCTGAGCCCAAATTTCCGCGTGGTACAACTGCGTCACAGTTTACAGACCGTTTGTGCTTATCAAGTACGATTTTTGGTGTATCTGCTTCGAGTTTGGACCCCCAGCATTTTGATGCTATGTCTGCAAGTTTTTGTCTAGTAGGGGCACCCTTTTTCTCACAATCTGCTATCTCAGTTTCTAGCTCTTGTGAAAGAGCATCACCATTCCCAGCGACGCCGGGGTTTGACTTGGTCATCCTTGTCGTTAGACAGAAGCAAGTCACGCACATCGTCGTCGCTAGCTGGAGCGCTTATTTCGTCAGTATCATCTGAAATGTCCATGTTGGCTCCCCTTGGGTTTTCCTCTCGTTCAGATTCAGATCTATTATCATGGCTACGTTTGCGAGGCTGAGAGCTGGCATTTGTTAAGCTCAGCAATTTTTTCCCGCCCGAAATATAATCTAGCTGATCTTGCACGTTTATCAACACGTCAGCCATGCGGTCCATATTTGCATTTGTTTGAGTCAGTGTTTGCGACAAATGTTTTTCCTGAGTCTGTGACACTTTTTATCGCCCGATGTGCTTGTTATCGAGTCCGGTGGAGCATGTAATTCTGCATTTATTAGTGTATAATAATAATAATAATAATAATAATAATTTATTAGATACCAATTTGTAACCATCAGG
>JAODVQ020068451.1:0-18233 GCA_025400075.2 Phenganax stokvisi
AATTTGATCCAATGCGCGTGCGCGGCGGCCATACTGTCAACGATTTCTGGCCATGTTAAATCTCATCTAACATTGTACTTACAGTTCTCATTCTACAAAAAGTTACATATCAGACAGTTGAAACACCTATCAACAGAATCCAGACAAGTACTTGGTATCCATGATATTGTCATTAAATGGATAAAATAATTTCTTCACCTTACTGATCATTGATGCTTTCAAAGATCTATTTATAAACAAAGATTACATTAAAATAGAGTAAATGCAAAACGCTAGATGCTTACATCTTCCACTAACGTCTGAACCTTTTCCAGTTGCTTTAGAATTTCTGGCTCTTCTCTCGAGTCTTTTAAGTAAGACAATAACAACTTAAGTTCCCTCATTGCTCAGTAATTCAAACTTTAACACACATACTCAAAAATTCAATTTTCAGTGCAAGCTGCCATATTGTTTCTGTGATGTCACGATTTATTGGATAGCCAATTAGCCATTTAGAACCAGCTTAACAGTAACTGGGGAATCTTTCTTCAAATAAATGCTTAAGCTTCATGGTTACAAAAGGGGTAGCTCTGCATACCTAAATCTAGAACGGTTTTTTCCAATACAGCTTGAAAATATGTGAGTTCATTGAACATTTTAAATCAGATATATACACTGCTTACAAGTTGCTAACTTCATTACCTGGATGGAATTAATTAAAAACATAGACCCTTGCATTTGAAGCATTCAATGCCAGTCTGAGAAAAACAGTAATGAAACTTAGACCACAAACATGTAAGAAAAACTTTGGTTATTACTTTTTAAAAATATTAATTAAACAGGAAAGAAGAACTAACATAATTCTGTAAACTATCACTAAAAGGTCCCTTGTGAACAAAAGTTAAGACTGTTCTGAACACAGTGCAATTCCCATTTGTGATGATATGCAGTTTGCATAGTCATTTGTCAACCTTGTAGGAACATTTACGCCAGTCAAATTAAATCACAGCAAATGTGAGAAATATTTTTCGCAAGTCTAGAAATGTGTATCTTGTACTACACAGCAAAATATTAACCAAGTTGTTTCAAGATGATGAAAGCCGGCTTGAACAATGTTTTGCTGCCCACATTTTTAAAGGTTCTCAAAAAAATACTGAACCATATTGTTACATCCAATTCAAAGTCATCAATATGCAACAAATTGGTTGATTTTTTGCTGTGTCGAACAAAAATTTTGGTGCAATCACTTCACCATTGGCCCATGTATAGCATAACTTATTTCACTAGTATTTATGGCTGTAAAAACATAAACGACACAGAAACAAGGCTCTTAACACTGACTCCTGGTTTTTCGTCTTTCATACTTTACGCGATTATTATCTGGGCCACAGATAATTTTTTCAGCAACTTCTTCCCTTCTTGTGATGAATCACATCTTTCTTTAACTTCCACTTGACCAATCTTTACATTCCCTGTGATCATGTCCCTAAATAACGTTTGCAATATGCTCACCTCATCTGTTGTAAATGTGTTTGTTCTTTCTGTAGGTGCAATGATGCTAAGAGACTCATTGTCAACAGTTGCATTTTGATCTGTGAGACGTGTTATCTTCCCGTGGAAAGTTTCGTTACCGTCAGGCAGATCAGGTGGTGGTTCTGCCGATGAGTTTTTCATAATGTCCTTCCTCGACTTGTCATAAACACGTTTTGGAGACATGCCATGAAGTTGAGAATGCGCATCAATGCGATCACAAACTTGATCCATGGAAACAGTTTTTGTTGATAGCAAGTCTTCAAACACTTTTTTCACCATTGCCAAATCGTTTTCATTCCATGGAACTTTTTTGTTCGCTTCTGGTGCTGCGGCAGAAGACTCCGGTTCCGCATGATTCTGAGCTGATGTGTCATCTTCGCTAATTTGGGATGTTCGGTCACCATCATGCCCCATCAATTGTCCAAGCTTCTTAGACGCTTCGACAGATTCTTTGGACTTTTCGGTCAAAAGGTAGTACTTCCGTGCAGTAGATTAATTGTGGGCCATATGACGAGCCAGTTCTCCACTTAGCTCTGGTTTTTCAGCATGGACTTTTGTTACAGCCGCCTTACGGAAGGAGGTTGATGTCAGCTTCTTCACACACACTCCACTCTTCTTGAGAACAGACTCGACTGCCTTTGTGATATGACCAGATGTCATCTGTTTGCCATTCCAAGAAAGAAACACCTTACCATTTGCTGCTGAAGTAATTTGAGAACGCATGATGTCAACAAATATGGTCAGCCATGACTTTAGCGTAGTGTTTAAAACTATGCGTGCTGGGCCATGAACATGAGCAGTCTTGTGCTTAAGGTGGGGTTTTACCTGAAAAGAAGGCGATTTTTCATTAAACGCTGCCATTCTAATTTTAATAATTTTAATGGCTAATTATACATCATTAGAAAGCATATATTCTGAAGATTCCAAAAAACAACTTATAAATTGTTCATTATGCATTGCAACTTGACACCACCTGTTCAAACATAACACATGCCGGGCAGCAGCTATATGCATTTCAGAAAAGATTCTGAGATGCATTTTGCTTATTAAAATTTTAATTTACCATTACAATATAGTTTTGGCACTACTAATGGCGATGAATGGGGGAATTTTTGTAATTCTGCATTATTGGCCTGTAAAACTCACTTGATAATTTGCAATCAATGTTGGTGGAAAAATCTCAGTTTGATTTGGTGATAACTTTATTGCTATACATTATTTCGTAAATCCCCTCATTCATCCCAAATGTCATGTATAGAACTATTAATACTGAAAATTTCAGCTTTATTGGTTGAATGCTCTTTCAGATATCCTTTCTGAAAGGTTTAGGGTTGGTCGGTTTGAGAAATCATGCTTAAAAAGGTAAAAATAGTGAGCAAATCAGTAATTTCTAAAATCTAGCAGTAAATATGTGCCAAATGTGACTGCAGCCACTTACCAAAGCAGTGTTACTCCCAAGTTCCTAATCATTGAAATTTCCACTCATATAGGTAACCCCTTCAGTCTCTCTGAGTGCTTCTTCCCGACGTGTCTTTTGGAGCTTGATTGCCTGCCTTTTCTTCTTTTCCTTCTTACTCACTTGCTTGTCAGCTTTGCTCAATCTCTTTCGGTCCTTGAGTTCAAATGTACGGTTGCTGCATGAGCCAGAAGGAACAGATAACTTTTCCATAATCCTTTCCCGACACTTTGCCCCCTGGTGAAAATGACACACTGCAGAGGCCACTGCACACTGAACGGACTTGAATCCATGGTACTTGTGCTTAGGGCACCGGATCCAAACGATTGAATTTAAACACTTGTTGGGATTCTGGGTTGCCCCTCGAACACATCTTTCCAACAGCTGACTATTAGAAAGAGTCAGAAAAGTTGGTTTCAAAACCTCAAAAAATGCTTCAGGGAGGCAGTTGTCAGCTTTATAAGTAGACGTTCCGGTTGCTAAATCCTGCTGCCATTTGCACCACGAGTTTTCTCCTCTTGGGCAGAAGCGATGTTGTTTAGTGGCATCCTGAAGCTTTATACTATGGTGAAGTATAGCAATAATATTCTTCTTCATTGAGTAAACTGCAACATTAATATCCTCTTCTGATGGATTTGAAGTTTTAAGACTATTTTGACGAATTGCCAAGCCATAATATTTTTGAAGATGTTTAATCTTGTCTTCTGTCAGCCTTCCACGGCCACCAATTGATTTGCCATCTGCAAGTTTATCTTTGAAAGTAGATTTTAATTTCAACAAATGTTTGCCCATTCTTTTCTGGACATGCCCCACGCAGTCCATTTTCTCTACTATGCATTCCTCTCCATATACATTTTCTACGGCGCTGTGTGATTTACTATCCCCATCACATACAATCCACTTATATCTCATCTTGTGTTTTTCAAGGGACCTATTCCAAATAACTGATGCTGCTTCAGCTTCCATCCCTGGTGAACTGCCTGTGTAATTGATGTCGCACTGTCCAGAGGCTTCATGTTCCCTTTTGCATTCCAGAAATGCATCATCATCTTCACATTGTGATTTTTTACGCAAACACTTCTGGCAAGACTTTGATAAAATGTGGTAATCCAACACTTTGCCAGTGTCCAAACTAATTACAAAAAATACACCAATTAAAGATGTGAAACCTCTCTTTGCCCATGTGCCGTCAAAACTGACGGCAACATCCAATATTTCAATACTACACACTGCATCATTCTCCATCAGTTGTCGAAGCCTTTGACCAGCACCTTTCATCTCCTCTTCAGCTTCTACAAGGATTTGAAGTATAATGTCTAACTGCTTGTAGTATGCATTTGTAGAGATGCAAGGCATATTCATAGCTGCACAAAATGAAAGTAGCCCCTCATAGCCGCCACCAGATTCAATCGAATGATATACAGCTCTGCGGTTAACATCGTAAGACTTTCCTCTCGTAGTAATGTTTTTTGATGTTTCCATCTGAATATTTTTACCACAAGCTTGACAACAAATCATAAGCGTAGACTTCAGGCCTGCACCACCAGTTGCACTTTCCTCAATTGACAGGTTTCCTAACAATGATAAAATCATTTAATCATATTTTTCATAGCAATGATAATCTACTACAATATACACAGATGCAATTGTTGACAACACATTTGGTTTCTTTTGAACATTTATGTTAATGTTAATTGTTGACAACACATTTAGTTTCTGTTGAACATTTGTGCTATGAGCATTGGTTAAAACATATGGGGTGACAATATATAAACAATCCAAATTGGCAATATTTTGATGTTTTTGAATACAGGTTCTTGTTTCCAATATCTAGCTTACGTTCATCACAATCGTGAAGCTCTGACATAGCTGAAGTCAAATTTCTTATATTAATAAGCCTATATCGACTTTCCTCGACGTCTTTGTCAGTCTCTTCAGCACTGCTAATAGTTCTAGGCATCAGTCTCATTTTTTTCCGAGAGGAACTTATCAATTGCTCAGTTTCGTCACTCGAACTGGCATCCTCCATTGTGCTGCCAACTGCAGTATTTTCGGTCGCTATTTCGCATGTATTTGCTTGTTTTGGATGCCCACGAAAACCTTTTTCTTTTTCTTGTCTTTCTATAACAGCTTCTTTTTTTCGTCCCAACCATATCAATGAATAATTTTCCCAACAAAACGATACGCTTAATCACTAAAATGACATAGTGACCATCTTGGAAAGGCATTTTACAGTATTCTGCCATGGTCATTTTAGCCAAAACACCAGTGCGATTGGCATTTGCTATGAACTACTGAGTGAAAAGGAAATCTCAAACCAAGGTGCAACTCTGCTGGGTAATGATTGTCGTTTCTGTAGTGTCTGCATGTTGTCCAAGAATCTTGACAGCATATCTGGAACTGTTGCTCTTCTCAAAACTGCGGATATTTGCAGGAGTCAATTGATTCATTGTATCTTCTTCTAGTTTCTGCCATTTTCTCGTATTCGACTCTTTTGTATGACACAGACCACATTTGCACCTTTTCACGGGCAGCGCGCACTTCGTCAGCGTCAAACTCTGTACCTTCTGGTTTGTCTGATATGAGGAATGAATAAAAATGGCGTAGGCTCATCAAATAGGACTTTATGGTAGCAGCTTCATAGTTCTTATCTTTTACATGTTTCTTTAAGAATGCAACACGAATAAGCGTAACATCTAGCAGAGAGTTGACTTCTTCTTCATTGTCAATCGCTTTCAGAATAACATAGAGTTGTGAGCCATGTTGTTTTACGGTTTTTTCATCTCTCTTGCCACCATCTGGAGATCTTAACCATTCCTCAAATTCTACGAAGAGGCTAGGAAATCCAACCCTAGATGGAGCATTGGAATCTATTTCACTTGAGACAACTTCGTCCGCATTGCTTTCAGCCTCAGAATCACTGTCAGTTTCATCATGCAGAGAATCCAAATCTTCCTGTAATGTAGAAGATCTGGACTCCTGTTTCTTGCCCAATTCTTGTCTTAAGCCTTGTTTTTCTTCCCATGGTGTGATGATCTGCTGGTATCAGGAGCAACTACGACGCTTTTCAAAGCGTCAACATAGTCATCCGAAGATATTTCCAATTTATGCACTTTCTGCAAATCAGCGGATAATTGTTGGACAACAGAATGACAGTCTTCTATTGGACACCGACGACGTGAATGGTAATCTTTTCTTTTTTTACTCTTGTCTTTCTGTTTGCATTTGTTAAACTTGGACAACACTTTACTAGCAGCCTCTTTGCTCCAGTGATGTACGTTGCACATATGCCTTGGAAGATGAATGACCGTAGCTTTGCATGACAGTAAAGGACAAGATATTCTTCTTCTCCCACTCCTTTTCTCACTTGTATTATTTTCTGCACTCTTTTTGACTACTGTTTTGCTTTTTTTGGATGGAACATGCTCAGTTTCAACATCTGAACTGTGCCCTGAACGTTTCCTGCATTTTGAAACAGAGTCATCTTTGGTTGGTGAAGCAGGTGGAGTCCAAGTCTCATCAGCACTATCATCTTCATCATTACTTTCTTTGTCATCCTTCTCCAAATTCTGCCAATTATAAAATATACATACACGTGCTTTATACTGAGTATCAGAGTTAAAGCATGTAAGGAAAAACCTTTGCTCATAGAACATGATATGACTACAGTATTACTATTTCTCTATCCTGTAAATGTATCGGATGTCAGAAATCATGCGACAAGTAGCAGTATAGCATAAACGTATTTAAATCGTATAGAATTTTCATATTTTATCTTTTATGCTAAACTACTACTCATATGCTTACAGATTTTCTACAAAAGATTTTCATCACACATGCATAATGCTTTCCTGTATATTTCCTATAAAATGGACCCATATAACTGCTATACTCTAATTGTAGACAAAGGAGCCAACATACCATGTTCTCCTCAGTTTCTGTTTCCTTTACCGCTGGTTCATCGTCGTCCACCAAGGAGTGAATATCATTAAGCATGTCACTGACAGCCTGCACCTGCAACTAAAAATGAATTGGCTATTTAGGCACATGTTAAAATGTTACACAGTAAAATCATCAAACGTTGTCTCAATTTCAAAATTATTTTGGGAAATTTTGTCCTCAAACTGAGCATTTTGCTGGTAAGTAGTTTACCTGGTCTAAATTTCAGCTGTTGCTGTGGAAACTAGGTTTAGGTATGGTTGAAAGTGTGTTCAAATTGGAGCACAGCCCGAATGTTCATATACGGACATGTTCCTAGAACACTTTGTGATGCTGGGATTAAAAACTTTGAGGCACGAAGTCAATCTTTGTGCATTTGCATCCGAGACTTAGCGCTAAGTCAAGTCTAGGCCTTTGGTGTAATGTGGAATTCTAAACATACAATTCTTTAATAAAGCTGACAGTTGCAACTACTATTTATTATGATACAACTGTTGATATACTGGGCTACTGGTACAAACAAGGTCAAGGATGTTGCAACAAAGGAGTTATGTAATTTTGAAAACCTACTTTATTGGGCAGTTGAACAGTCAACTTGATATATCTTTCATTCTTTACATTCTTTTGTTGCTGATAAAAATACCCTTGGACATCCTAAACAATAAAAAGGTTCAAGTATATCGTAATTTAAAACGCTGATATAGAAAAACCGAAGAAACAAACACAACCAGTATGTTGGTATTTTTATTTGATAATACTACAGGTGTGTTAGCATGTTGAAGTGACACAGACTACGGGCAGTATACTCACATCGATGACGAAAGATTTAAGTTTCTTCAATAACGCACTTATAAATGGTTCATTTTGACTATTCGAATCCTAAGAAAATTCAACATCCAAAACAGGTATCACACTATCATCATCAGACACAGATGACATGATCCTTAAAAAATAGAATAAGGTAAATTAAGTGATATCTTCCTCCAGTCATGCTGGACTGATTTACAATATGCTATTTGAATCAAAATAAACCAAGCTCTTTATACTCAGATATATAATGATTGCCATTTATAGCAGGGCATTTTCTAAGGAATTTTGACTACTGGGGTTAAGTGTGTATTGGGGCCTTTGTACAAGGCAGTCTTGCAATTAACTTGAAGAAAAACCATTCGTTTTGATTCTATTTAAGAGCAGCCGTGGCAAAACTTCATGAAACGGCATTTTTATCCTTCATAGTGACCAAGTCCCAAAGAGCCCACTATATCAAAAAATCTATGCTCACTACTGGGGCAAGCAAAGGACCTACAGGGGTAAATGCCCCAGTAGTTATATAGTTAAAAAATGCCCTAATTTATAGCTGTATTTATTCTAATGCCGTACAAGTATGACATGGCCAGAAATATATATATATATAAATATATATATATAATATAAAATAAAATATATAGATTAAACTATCCATTTCATTTCATGCTTTTGACCTTATCACAATCTTAAATGAAACACAACATAGAATGTCTTGATGTCTCACAATCATGTGACAATTTCAACAATAAGATTTGTGTACCTGACAGATATTTGACAAATCGTTTGTATGGCATCAAAAGAATTTTCAGCTAAAGTTTGCCAAGCAAAGTCGTCCAAATGCTAAATAACCCACGTTTTATACAACAATGTGTATCAGTATTCACTAACAGGTTGTCATTGTTTAGTAAAGACCGCTGTACAAGAACAAAACTCACATGATTACACTGCGGTTTAAGAACTTGAGAATTGAGATCAGCCAGAAGAGTTGGAGAATAATGTTTTTAGAACCATATTCTAAAAAAATAGTTTTATGTATATTCCCTTGACAAATTAGTCTCTTGTAGCATTACATATACCATTCACTTAAATTGCAACGTTTCCTACGCTCCAGTTTCATATATTTCTCTCATGCACCAGTTCGACCATTTTCAATGGGTTTAATACGTATTGCCGAAATCGATGAAGAGTATTTACTAAATCAATTTGAAAAACATTGTCAAAGTAACGCTGAAGTTGTTGCGAACAATGATTGGTGTAGTACGGTATCATTATTTACGATTCCGAAACCGATTGCTGAACAAATTGTTTCAAACAGACGAAGCAGTCAAAACCAAAATAAAATGTATAAGTTTTTATGATAATGATGGCGGTAGATGTGGTGGTGTAAAAGTCAATCATCCTATTCAACGATACAAATGCGATGTTTGTAAGGGTGTATTTCAAATAAAAAATACAGGTTTCACGATACGCAGTAGTTGCTTACCATTAGCTATTTTAGTTGGAAAATGTTTCGTTTTTAGCGATGAAAAATCACATAAAATGCGATTAGATTTGAATGCTAATCTAACAGAATTTCTCACCGATGACGATGTTTGCAATTTTTATACTGAAACTGGTTTACCAGAAGGACCCGTATCTGTGTCACAAATGCATGTTGTTCATGAAAATTATTTGAAATCACAAGGAATTGATCTCGTTGTATTTTCAAAAGAGTATTTCGACACGATTGTATACGATTTGCGTATGAATGAGGGTGAATTGATGCGTTTAACGAACAAAATTATTTTTCTATGGTTAAATGATAACCATTACGATTATGTTGTTTCTCCGAAAGCCTTTAGTGAATTCAACCTGTCACATTTTGTTTTCAATGTATGAAATACTATAAACCTTATGAGATTGTTAGTTCACATGTATGCATGCTAAACTCATCATGTTTGAAGTGTTACAGTAGTGTGAAACAATGCGATGACGAAAAAGATGTGAACTTAGTTTGTAGTGCTTGTAATGTGCTTTTCAGAAATCGTCAATATTTCGAGAATCATCTATTTCAGAAAATTTTTCGTTCAAGGAACTATGCGGATGTGAAAATATCTCCTTGTCAAAAAATGTTCTTCTGTAAAACATGTTATAAGATTGTACTGAGATTTTTTTTGTAAATAAAGAGAAATGTAAAATACACTCATGTGCTAAGGTATATTACTTTCATTGTAAAAAGTATGAGGATAAGACAAGACATCAGTGTTTTGTCAAACCCATTAAACCCTGTCAACAAGCAAAAAGTCAATCATCACCTTGCACATTATTTTTTTTCGATTTTGAAACAAGAACAAATGCGGACGGTTATGTTATACCCTTTTATTGCGTTGCACAAAAAGTATGTGGTTTTTGTGATAAGCAAGATTTTGTGCGAAACTTTGATTCATTCTTATCATATAGCGATATACGTTCATGTGATATCTCTATTGATCCTGTACCATGTTGTGATTATAGGCAATATGTTTTTGAAGTAACAGAAGGTTCTAGTGTCATTTTGCAACTTTTTGAATTAAAGCGAGAACATTGCAATGCTGTGTGGATAGCGCATAATGGTGGGCGTTTAGACGCAATTTTTCTATTTCGATACTTACTAACCAAAAAGAAGATACGTCCTGAAATGGTTATGAACGGTAACAAAATTCTATCAATGACAATTACCAAAATTAACGTTGTGATTTTAGACAGTTTTTTGTTTTTAAGCATGAAACTATCTCAATTTCTCAAAGCATTAGGTATAGCTGATTTGTGCAAAGGTTATCACCCATATCTCTTTACCGATTTAAATTATAAAGGTGAAATGATTTCTAAAGATTACTTTGATTTACCCAGTGATGTAAAAGAATTAGAGAAGTTTAATTTGTGGTAGGATGAGCAATGTACGAAACAATATGTTTTTCGTGATGCTATATATTATTATTGCGCTATGGACGTTGATATTTTACGTCGCGGTTGTTTAACCTTTTCCCATCTTATTTACGAAATAACAAATGTTAAACTGTTTTATGATAAATCGTGTAAGAGTATTGCAGCGATAGCTTTGAAAATATACCGACTTAATTTTCTAAAACCACTTACTATTGCACAATTACCCGCAACAGGGTACAGGGGTAGTGTGAATCAAAGTATTATTGCCTTATGTTGGCTTGAAGAAAACGAGAGTGAATTAGCGACACATTCGCATGAACTAAAAAGTCATCTATCAAAGGATGGGGAATGCAAGGTGCCAGGACGAATCGTTGTCCGATTTTGGTAGAATACCAACACCGTTTATCAATTTTTCGGTTGTTTTTTCACGGTTGCAACAAGTGTTTAAACGAGCATGATTTTAATCCGGTGTTAAAAGAATCTTATTACAATTTACGTGAATGTAGTTTACACTTTATAGCCTCTTTGGAATCTCACTGTTATGAGAGAATAATTATTTAGGATTGTGATTACTTGTGAAAAATGTGCACTTAATTTAAAGGAAATGAAAGAAAAGAAAGATGTTTTGTTTGAAAAATTACCCTTAGAACCGCGAGATGCGCTTTTTGGTGGTAGAACTTCGCCTGCACGTTTATACTGGTCATCACAAAATGAGAACAGTAAAGCTCGTTATGTTGATTTCACGTCACTGTATCCTGCTGTTCAAAAGAAAAATGTTTACCCTGTTATGCATCCTACTATTTACATAGATCATGAGTGCGACACTGTTTACGTATGCAACGTGTTTGGTTTAATTAAATGCAAAGTACTACGACCAGAAAGCTTACTCTTTCCGGTTCTACCTTCTCGTATTCATGATAAATTAATTTTCACTCTTTGTCATTCCTGTGCTGAAGCGAAATGTTACGATGAGTGTATGCATAATGACGAGGAAAGTTTGATTCGTGGTACATGGACAAGTGTAGAAGTACAGAAAGCTTTAGAACACGGCTACAAAATTCTGAAGGTTTACGAAATATATCACTATCCGTTAAAAGATAAAATTTTCTTGCCATATGTTGACACGTTTATGAAGATTAAACAAGAAAGTTCAGGTGCACCTGACACTTGTTATACCGAAAATGGTGAGATAGACGAGATGAAATTGAAACAATATGTTGACGAATATCAAAAGCATGAGGGTGTGTTATTAGATCGTGAAAAAATTGAGCATAATCCGGGAAAACGTAC
This sequence comes from Phenganax stokvisi, assembly GCA_025400075.2. Classification (NCBI taxonomy): domain Eukaryota; kingdom Metazoa; phylum Cnidaria; class Anthozoa; order Malacalcyonacea; family Clavulariidae; genus Phenganax; species Phenganax stokvisi. Next base: position 11,909 of record JAODVQ020068451.1, read on the forward strand.
TCTGATGAAAGTCTTATTTAATTCTTTGTGGGGAAAATTGGCACAAAACAAAAATAACACGGTTGTTTCTTTTATCGATAATTTATATGCTTTACAAACATTGGCTAATGAAAAAGCTGTGAAAATTACATCTTTGGAATTTTTATGTGGAAATGTAGTAAGAACAACGCATCAGAATACAACTTTGATATTGTTAAAAAATGGTAATGTCGTCATTGCATCGTTTGTTACAGCATATGCGCGTCAAGAATTGTTTGAAGTTTTAAATCGATTAAAAGAGAGAGTATTACACAGGCAGTCAAAAAGAACTGCTCAAATTAGCATTTTTCCGGCAAGCCCAAGATGTGGTTATAGTAATCTTAGAATTTAGAGACTATAGGGAAAATAAAGTTGCGACAACTGTCCCGGAATCGTACCCCATACTAATGTTCTACATAATCAGGATAGCGAGATGATGAATTGTGTTCGAAACCTATCGTTATTCCTTGACTGAGAAGTTTTGAGGAAACATGCCCCATGCCATGCATCTAGGGTCGTGAAAGAGTGGTTTTCCGAGGAAGGAAATACAGTCTTGGAATGGCCACCTCAGTCATCTGACCTGAATCCCCTAGAAAATCTTTGGGATCACGTCAAAACTCTCACCCAAGGAAAAAATCAGCGAAATGTACATGAACTGTGGAAAAGCTTGCAATCTGCTTGGGGAAGCTTCCCCCAAGACAAGCTGACACACAAGACTGACAGCATACCACGGAGGTGTGAAGCCGTCCTGTAGGCTAGAGACAGTCCTACAAAGCACTAAACATTGATGACAGCTTATATTTTATAAATACACTACAAATGGAATGGGTAATTTTTGTTAGGCTTATAGCATGTCGTGATAACAAAGTTTGAGCAGTTCTTTTTGACTGCCTGTGTACTCATACCCAATTCCCAGAATACCCATACTTTTGTTGTGTTTTGGAAAAACGTAGTGGTATTTCCTTGTTTTTGTTCTGTCGTGTTTTTGTAGAAACAAACTTAGTGCTTCTCTAGTATGTTCTAGTTTGTACTTCCAAATATTTTTTGTAGGAATACTCTTTTGTATAAGTTTAATGTCATTATTGTTGACATACTTACTTAGCTTATTTGGATATCTCAAGAACCTCTTCATATGATAATAAAAGTAGTACTTGGCGATACTTGAAATGATTTTTGGTTGATTTGATTCAGTAATGTGCTCCATACTCATTCCAGCTTTGTAGGACAACACATAAGCAGAAAGTAGACTTGCAAAATAAGGATCTTGTAGATAGTTTAACTTTGCTTTCGTAAGATTTTGTTCATCACCAGACCACTTTGTATCTAATTGTTCAAACTTGGAGATAAAACTATCAAAATTGTTAACATAAATGACAAATGATCCAAAGCCTACATCATTGTCAACCATTGTTAAACCCGTGACTGTTCCTCAAGAGTTCCAAATTCTAGGAGTCCAATACAAAGCATAAGAATACTTATCTTTGAATGTATTTGAAGTAACATCTGTTCCATAAGAGTCTGTAACATCATAATCTATGCTAGTGACAAATGACAAATTATCAGGATTAACAATAACATTAAATTCAAACTTGGTTAGGTCAGCATTTGGATACTTTTTACTAAAGTCATCTTTTAGTTTTTGTACTTGAGTGTTGAATATAGACATTGCTTGCTTATGGTTTTCACCGTACACAGCTTTATAATATCTTTTTCTTTGTTCAGCATTCATTTATTTAATGCATTAAATAAATGAATAAACTAACTGGAATCATTAATAACAATCATGAAGCACTCCATATTAACAAACGTATACAATCAACGTCTGGGTCTAGGCTGTTTCTCAAGTCAGCTATGATTTTTTGGAACTGCAAAAACGTAATACCTCGAGTGAATAACTTTATTACCAAAGACAACATGACACTTTTCCCTCCGGTTGGATACCTTAGGTTTGATGATATCAAGAAAAAACTACCAAAATACAAGGTTGAACTTAAAAAAGTACCATACACAAACAAGACTAAGATATATTGTGAAGACGACAACTTAAACTTAAAAAACTTTGGTGCACTACTTGGATTCAAGCTTAATAAAAGCATACCTCAAAACACATGGGTAAAGTCTGAAAGAGAGGGTGACATAAACCTAGGTCTAAGATACGTCAAAATCAGTTGTGATGCAGTAAACAAGTCTTTAAACTTTGACTCACAAGGACAAAGAAGTTCAGCTTTTATGACGCTTCCAATTACTACAACACAAAGTCTAAGTGGTTCAGTATCACAATACAAAGACATTGAAAGTGAGGTCTCAGTGTACAATGGTATTTGGACCAAGTTTACTTTTGACATTACAACAGGTCCTGGTAAAAATGATAATATTGGGACTGTATTATTAGAGCTTTACATAAAATAAATGGATAGTTTCACAAAGGAGCAAGAACTTAGAAACTTGTCTTACAACCCCAAGACTGGGTATCAATCTGCAGAAAAACTTTATCAAAAAGCTCTAGAACAACATCTGAACATAACCAGAAAACAAATACGCAGTTGGCTCAAAACACAAGACACCTACCTGTACGAGATATAAATGGATAGTCAGAAAACACAAATTTTCCAAATCTTATGTGAACAACTTGGCTGATCAAGTACAAATGAACTTGGTGGACATGAATAAACTCAAGAATAAAAACAAAGGTTATGCTTGGATACTAACAGCTGTGGAAATACTATCTAGATTTGGATTTGCAATTCCTGTGTACAGAAGACACGAAGAACATGACAAAAGCTGTAAAAAGGTTACTAAAAGAATTCAAAAATCAATTTGGAAAATAACCAAAAGTTGTTCAATTTGATGAAGGAAAAGAGTTTTACAATGTAGGTTTAAGAAACTTGTTAGAAAATCGTAAAATAAAGTACTTTTACACCACGTCTGAAAGAAGAGCTGCCATCGTTGAAAGATTCAACAAAACATTAAAAACCATCATGTGGAAATATTCTTATTCCAAGGGTACTTATGAATGGCTGAATGTTTTAGACAAATTCGTAGACAACTACAATTATACAAAACATAGCACCATTCTCATGAAGCCTGCTGATGTAAACAAGTCTAATGAAGATCAAGTATGGAACACCTTGTATGGATCCTATACTGGAGAATTTCCTTTGAACAAGTACAAGATTGGAAATCTAGTCAGAGTGAGCAAATACAAAAACATGTTTGAAAAAGGATACGAAGCTAATTTCACCGAAGAAATATTTAGAGTCTCAAAAGTGTTTCAAGGTGATCCAAACATGTATGAAATTGAGGACATGACAGACGATGAACCTATTCTTGGTAAATTTTATGAGCAACAACTAAGTTCTGTAGATAAGCAAGACAACATCTATCGAGTTGAGAAAATACTCATAACTCGAGGTGATAAAGTTCTCATAAAATGACAAGGTTACAACAATAAGCACAATTTTTGGATTAAAAAAATGAAATTAAACCATTAAATAAATGAGTACATTGAACCTACTCCAATCAACAGTGATTATGAATCAAGCGACAGCGACACATCTGATAGTGAATATGTTTTGTTAGATACAGAGAGAATAAATAAAAGTGAGTCAAGTGACTGTAACACATCTGACAGTGATTATATTCCATTAAAAACGAAGAGAGAGTGTGGTAATTCACAGTATTGGACAGATTCTGATGATGAATCAACTGGTAGTGAATATGAAACAACACGCGACAACTCTGAATAATTTTTTATCATTAATAAAAAATGGCAGAAGGTCGAGAAGATATAATTGAATTAAAAGACTCAAAAATTGATAGTCTTAAAAGAGAATTTGAAGATACTGATGTTAATTATCCGTTTGATGATAATAGACCAAATATACAACTTAATATTGAAACAAGTTTTACTAATATAAAAATCGGCAAAGAAATTCCTAATATTAAAGCAGATGTTAGATGAATAAAACTAAAAACTCAAGATATAAAAAATATTGTTTTAAAGATCTTTGGTACAACTATTAATAAGACTGCTGGTAATAAACCAAAAGAGCTTTACAATAATATTACTAGAAGAAATGGATAATTACAATTTAAAAAACAACCTATATTTATAGCAAGTGTACAAACTGGAAATGTTAAACTAACGAATGATAAAAGATATGAGTACACTGTTAATGAGTTCAGAAACTTGTTTAGAGAAGCAGAACTTGACAGAAATCCTAGTTTAGAAGGCAATATACAAAAAAGAATTGATGCAAAACCAGCATGGGATAATAGTTTTACAAGATCTAATAGTCTTGAAGAATCACCAAAACCAGTAGAAACCCCCAAAAGAATCTTTTCCACACTAAGACAAATTCCAAAATCATCTCCCATTTCACTAAAACCAGTAGAAACTTTATCTAGACCATTTACATAACCATCTGAGTTTATGCAAAGAGTGGAAGACCTTAGAAATGAATTTCAAAATCTAAAAAGTAATTTACCAACACATGAAAATATAGACAAAAACTATGCAAGACTTGAAACTTAATATAATACTTATGATGAATTGGGTGAAAGATTAAATAACTTGGATTATAGTGTACATAATAGTCTTGAAGAAAAGTATAAAAACACTCTAGAAGATATTGTAAAATTAACTCGTAAGATAAAAAATTTAGAATATAAAGATAACATACTGCAAGATTTTGAAAAAAGAATAAATGAATTGAAACAAGCTATAGTGCCTGAGAATCCTAGAGTTGCTGGAATACAAAGAGGTTTTACTGAATTTAAAAACATAAAAACAAATAATATGAAATTTATATTTGAAAAAATTAAAACTATTAAAGAAACTGATGTACCAGCTAATACAGCAAAGATAGAAGGTCTAACTAATAGAGTTACGACCGGTTTAAATCAAATAAAAAAAGATACTGATGTATTGGATAAAAAACTCTTTACAGCCAAGGCTAAAACACTGGATAATTATAATGAAATTATTAATAATATTGATCGTTTAAAAATTTGGGTGAATAAAGATATTCAAAAATTGAAAAAACTCACAGGTCAAAATTTAAACATAAAACTTGAGGGCATACATGATAAGCTTGACAAAGATATTGAAAAATACAAAGAAGAAAATGACGCCAAGATGAAGAAATTACAAGAAGAACTTGAAGACTATGAAAAGATAACAAAATCTGCAACAGCTAGTGTAGAGTCAAAAGTGAAAGAAACTCCTAGAGTAAAGAAAAATGAAGCTAGGTTAACATAATGTTGAAAATAAAATTGATGTGGGTTTGAAAGAAATAAACAAAAGATTGGATGAACTTCAACCTAGTGCAAACCGTAATAAAATAGAGGCAATATTAGAAGAAACTAAATTTATTAACGAAAGAGTAAATTTAAACACAGAGACCATATCTGCAAATTCAAAATCTGGACATGACATGACAAAGCTAATAGAAAGTGTTGAAACAAGACTAGTTAGAGAAATAAGACAAATCAAAACTGAAATGGGTGAAATGTATACAAAATTTATAAGCAAACCTACAAAAGAACAAATTGAAGATCAAGAAATGGATGATGAGATTGTTAGTCAAGTGAGTAATTCTTCTATTGAAGAAGCTAAAGTTAGAATAGTTAATACCTTAACAGAATTAGAAACAACTGAAGGATTAACACAACAAGAACTTCGTAAAATTCGAGGATATCTTTTCTTGGATGACAAAGAAGATAAAATCATATTATTAGAAAATAAAAAACATTGGGATAAATTACCTGAAGATGAAGAAGAAGGCAGTGTAAAACAAAACGTCTATGAAACTCTGGCAGAAGTGGCTAACCAAAAGGTTGATCTTATTCGTATGAAAATGGGTCTAAGACCCAAAGGACTAGAAGCAAATGAGATTATAGATGAGGAAATTGAGAAAAACGACCTGAGTAGATTGAAGAGATTCAAAAGATGGTGTAAAAATAACCTATTAGCATTGAGTGGATTAGCTATAACCATAGGTGGAATTATTTATTGCATTGCCAGATCAGTTAGAGATGTGACTTTAAAAACTTCAAAAGCAGTTGGTGAGATTGCAAAAACTTTAAATAATATAACAAAACAAAAGGCACTGAAACAGTGCACAAAAGGATTTGCGGTTTAAGACAGAAATGATGAGAAATCACGCTTTCATGAAACAATAAAGCATAAAATGAAAGAAGACAAAGAAAAATCCAGCAGAATCCGTTATGATTTCATCCATATTAACTGGAAAAACCAACTCCCGAAACTTCAGAACCATTTCCAGAACATTTAGCGTATTTATAT
>JAODVQ020068559.1:0-41913 GCA_025400075.2 Phenganax stokvisi
TCCCGAGAAATCTCGTCTAATAGAACGGGCTGCAGTCAAAATTGCGTAAGTCCTGTCCTTGTATTTTCCAAATCACAATTCGCGCGTCCGACGCGCACCTGCAAATCGATATGCGAAATTATATGCCATGCGAAATCTCGTGTCAACATTTTTTAGACCAACGCTCTCCACCGTCTCCTCAATTGATCTCCAAAAACACTTGACTTTAAAAATCTTTTCTTGATAAAATACCGAAGTAAAGGAGGGACAAAAGATGGCTATGCATATCACGGATACGAAAACTTTCTATAGCGGCGTGTGTCTGTTTTTTACGCTCGCTGTTACGATCCTCATCGGTATTGGACAAGTGGATGCAGCGATCGATGAAAATACCGTCGCTGTTTGGCTCTTTGAGGAAGGTGCTGGAAAGATCGCCAAAGACGCGTCCGGCAATGGACACGATGGCAACTTCAAAGGAAGCCCAAAGTGGGTGAAGGCAAAATTCGGAACCGGATTGGAGTTCCCCGGAGATGCCGGCGGCTACGTCGTCGTCGATTCTACCAAAAAACTGGAGTTGGAAACACTCACGATTGAACTGTGGGTGAAAGTAGAAGAAAGCACCGGCAAATGGCAGGGCATGGTCTGCAAACAACAAGCCGGATGTACCAACCGAAACTACGGTATCTGGGTCCACGTCGACAAGAGCGTTTTCCATGCACAGATCGGCGCAAATGGTGCCTGTGCATTCAGTATAGATGGCACAAGCGACATTACCGACAACAGATGGCATCATCTCGCCTTTACCTACGACGGCAAGATGGGACACCTTTACGTTGATGGCGAATTGGAGACCCAATCACCCAACGATCAGTCGTTTCAGAGCAACGACCCCATTACCATTGGCGTACCGAACCTCGATAACGCAAACGGATTAAAAGGTATCATTGATGAGATACGCATCTCTAACGTCGCACGCACCGAAAAGGAAATCCAAGAAGCGATGGATGTCGGATTAGCGCAAATCCTCAGTGTTGATCCCGGCGGAAAACTCGCCACACGTTGGGGATACATGAAACAGGTACAATAAATCAGGACTTACGCAAACCGCTTTGCAGGCGGGGTTTCATGAAGTTTAATTGTTTAAATCGGTAATCCCGATTTTCCCCAGGCCCGGTAGGTTCGGTTTGAAACCGAACCGGACTGCCAAAGAAATTACCGAATTAAAAAATTAATCTTCATCAACCCCGCTTCCAATGCGTGTTATATAGAATTGAATAAAAAAACGCGTAAACCCTCTCTGAAAAACGGAGAACAATTTGAAAAAATTAACTTTCGCGTGCCTACTACTCTTTTTTACGATGACATTTGCATTCGGACAAGGGCTCCCAGTGACAGTACCGGAAGAAGTCGGTGTCTCTGCTGAACGCCTTGAGCGTATCCGTCCTGTGATGCAAGGTTATGTTGATGATCGTCGTATAGCGGGGTTCCTGACAGTTGTGGCGAGGCGCGGCAAAATCGTTCATTTTGAAACCATCGGTATGCGGGATGTTGAAAACAACAAACCCATTGAACCCGATACGATCTTCCACATCTACTCCATGTCTAAACCCATTACGAGTGTCGCTGTGATGATACTTTATGAGGAGGGACACTTTCAACTCGGCACGCCAGTCTCCAGATTTATCCCTGAATTTAAAAATATGAAGGTCTACAACGCAGAGCAGACGGAAATCTTGGACGCAAAGAAGCCGATTACAATCAAGCATCTCCTCATGCATACCGCCGGACTCACTTACGGGTGGGGCAATAAACCGGTCGATGCACGCTATAGAGAGGCAAAGATTCGTGAACCCGGATCAACTTTGGCGGATATGGTCAAAAAACTCGGCGACATTCCGCTCGTTCACGAACCGGGTGAGAAGTGGACCTATAGTGTCTCTACTGATGTGCTCGGCTATCTTGTAGAGGTCGTATCCGGTATGCCGTTTGAGGAATTTCTCCAAACACGACTCTTTGAACCGCTCGGTATGGTAGACACCGGGTTTTCAGGGCCACCTGAAAAACGGGATAGACTCGCCACACTCTATAGACGCACTCAAGAGAATGGACTCGAACGGACGAAACGGACAGCGATCCCAGATGATGAATTCACGTTTTTCCCTTCCGGTGGTGGTGGACTCGTCTCAACCGCTGCAGATTACATGCGATTTTCCCAGATGCTACTCAACGGGGGTGAACTCGACGGAGTCCGTATATTGGGGAAAAAGACAGTTGAATTAATGCGCTATCCGCATCACAACAATCGATTCGGACTCGGCTTTAGGATTATTACAGACGAAAATCCACCGAACATCTTGGAGTCTGTAGGCAGTTTCAGTTGGGGCGGTGCCGCTGCGACCACCTTCTGGATTGATCCACAGGAGGAATTGGTTGCCGTACTCATGACACAACTTCTCAATAACCGATACCCGTTCCAACAGCAATTTAAAGTCTTAACCTATCAGGCACTCACCGAGTAATGGTTATCGGTCTTCGGTTTTCGGTTAAGACATTGTGTCGCGGACGTTTCCTGTTTCTGCCATAAGAAACCTCTTTAACTGATAACTGATAACTGATAACTGATAACTATTAAAACTGACAACTATCTTAGGAGTTTGTAATGACATTATACGAAGGATTACCGCGGGCTATGCCTGAAGATGTCGGCATGTCTACCTCGCGGTTAGGACGCATCGCTCCCGTCATGCAACGCTGGGTTGACGACGGGAAAATCCCGTGCGCATTGACCATGATCGCACGTGAAGGCAAACTCGTCCATTTTGAAAAGTTCGGCACACAAGATGTCGCCACTGCAAAACCGGTCGAATTTGATACCATCTTCCGTATCTACTCCATGACGAAACCGATTACCAGTATCGCTGTGATGATGCTCTACGAAGAAGGGCATTTTCAACTCGGCACACCGGTATCCGAATTGATTCCTGCTTTCAAAGATATGCAAGTCTACACGGAAAATGGTGAAGATATTGTTGATGCAGAACGCGAGATGACGGTAAAACATCTGCTTACACACACCTCTGGTCTTATCTACGGCGGGGATTGGGAGCATCCGATTAATCAGCGGTATAACGAAGCCGATTTCTACGGCGGAGACCTCGCACACACGGCGCGAGAACTCGGAAATATTCCGCTCCTTCACCACCCAGGCGAGGCATGGAATTACGGCATGTCTACCGATGTACTCGGCTACCTTGTGGAAGTCGTCTCCGGGATGCCCTTCGCCGAATTTTTGAAAACCCGAATTTTTAATCCGTTAGGTATGGACGACACCGACTTCTCGGTACCAGAAGAAAAGGCGGATCGCTACGCAACGTTGTACGAACCCGCAGAAGACGGCGGAATTCAGGTGATTGAAAGAGGACCCGTCTCCAGCGGCCCCCTGAGTTTTCATCACTCCGGTGGTGCTGGACTACAATCGACCGCCGCCGATTACCTCCGATTCTGTCAGATGCTGCTCAACAATGGCGAACTTGATGGTGAGCGGCTCCTCGGAACCAAAACCGTTGAACTTATTACGACGAACCATATCTCTGACGAATGGCAACCCCTTGAGAGAACCGGATGCGGATTCGGACTCGGATTCGCTGTCGTCACGAATGTCGCCGATACCAATAGTCTCGGCTCTTTAGGCACTTACAATTGGGGCGGCCTCGCAAGCACCATATTTTGGATTGATCCTGTCGAACATTTAATCGGTATCTTTATGACGCAGTTGATCGGCGATTCCCCATTCCACGCCCAATTCGGTGTCCTCACATACCAAGCAATTACAGATTAGATCCCGCCCCCCGTTGGAGAACTTACCATTGAAAACTGGAACCTTATCGTATATAATTTGTTAAAATAGCCTGAAAGGAGGACATGATGACACATACTTATACAGCTCTCATCCAAAAACGTGGTGAATGGTGGGTTGGACGGATCCAAGAATTACCAAGTGTGAATTGCCAAGAGAGAACGCGTGAAGAATTATTGGATACGCTGAAAATTACGCTTGGTGAAATGCTTGAGATTAACCGTGAAGAAGCCATTAGTCTTACACAGAACGGGTATCAAGCAGTCGCCATCCAACTATGAAGCGGAGAATTTTGATTAGACATCTGCAAAAGCAAGGCTGCCTTCTAATCCGCGAAGGTAGGAAGCATTCGGTGTGGGGAAATCCAAGGCTGAATACAAAAACAGCTGTTCCGAGACATAGAGAAATTGATAATCAGTTGGCTATGGATATCTGTAAACAACTCGGGATCCCAACGCCATGATGATTTAGCCCGAGTTGGTAGGTTGGGTTGAACGTAGTGAAACCCAACGTATTCGATCTATAGGAGGTGGAGCCGCTATGAAAATCGCAGTTGTAACAGGTGAACACGGGTTTCAAGAAAAACAGTTTGACACAGTCTTTGAGAATATGGAAGACGTTCAATTCGTCCGAGAAGATCTCGACGACTTTGTAACCGATCCGAACCAACAAGATTACGACACCGTCGTTTTTTACAACTTCCACCGTCCCTATCCGACGGATCCGCAAGCCCGCGCAATCCTCGGATTAACAGAACGCGGGCAAGGCATCGTGATCCTACATCATGCAATCCTCGCGTTTCCAGAATGGGATGCCTATTCCGAAATGTGTGGCGTGAACAATCGCGACGAATTCGGATACTATCCACGCCAAACGCTAAACGTGCAAATCGCTGACGCGACGCATCCTATCACCGACGGTCTTACCGAGTGGGAGATGGGGGATGAGACGTATACGATGAAATCGGCTGGCGATGATAGCGCAATTCTGTTGACAGTTGATCATCCGAACAGTATGGAGGTCCTCGGTTGGGCGCGTGAATACGGAAAATCCCGGGTTTTCTGCCTCCAGAGCGGACACGACGATGTCACTTTTTCTAATCCGAACTTTCGAGAGGTCCTACGGCGCGGTATTCATTGGTGTGCTAAAGTGTAGGAGAAGAAAGTGAAGCGGAAGAGAGGAAGAAGGGAGGGTTCACATCTTTCCAACCAAAACCGTAGCCCGTAATGGAATGGAGGTGGGACGTATGGAAGGCACGTCAAAGGTTCAAATTCACGGCGTTTTTCCGCAAGGTATAATAAAAATCCTGTTGTTATTTTTAGCGATACTTGTCCATGCAGACAAAGGGGGAACGATGGCGCATACAGCATATTCCGTTGCAGCAAAAACGGTTGAAGGCTTTCAAGTTTACTATATACAGCAAGATAACAGAGCAGTGGCAGAGATCGTGCCTGCACTCGGAAATAACTGCTATGCTTTCAAGGTATCGATCGGGGACACTTGGCTGAATTTGATAGACGCGCCCCCGGATCTTGCGACACTGGAAAAACGTCCGACCGCTTACGGCAACCCGATCCTGTTCCCATTCCCGAACCGAATCCGGAACGGCGCGTGGCAGTTTGAAGGAGAGACCTATCAGTTCGACAAAGCACCAGAATCACCAACGACAATCCACGGACTGCTCTTAAATCAACCCTATCAGGTCGAAAGTCATACCGCCAATGAAAACGGTGCCACACTCGTCTGTTCGCTTAATTCCCAAGATTTCCCGGAAATCACACGTCAATACCCTTTTCCATTTAAAATTGAGGTTACCTATAGCCTCAAAGATGCGGTGTTGACGATGCGGACTGCCATCAAAAATACAGGCACCCAAAATATGCCGATGGGGTTCGGTATCCACCCCTATTTCAGTGTAGACCTCGGCACCGAGGCAGATGCACCGCAAGCCGTCATCACTGTCCCCGCCGCCAAGTACTGGGAACTTGATGAAGTCCTCGTTCCAACCGGAGAACAGCGCGATGTTACCGGAACACTTGATCTACAAAATGGACAACCCTTTTCTGAGCTGAAACTGGATCACGTCTTCACAGACGTTCAATGGGTTGACGGTGTGAGTCGGTGTCTCATTGAAAATCGAGATACCGGATACGGTATGGTAATGGAATCGGATGCACAGTTCAGGGAACTCGTCGTCTATACACCACCTAACAGGGACGCTATCTGCTTTGAGCCGTACACATGTTCAACAGACGCTATCAACCTTGAAGCGCGTGGAATCCCGGCAGGGGTCATCGTGCTTGCACCCGACGAGACCTTCTCAGGAACCGTCCGCTTCATGCTAAAGTAGTAGGCAGACTCCGTTCGGTTTCCGTCCACATCCATGAAAATTATTTCACCATTACTTTTTCCACTACTCCTCCTAATGACGCAACCAGTTCTGGCAATCCGTCAAGGTACAGCAACTGCTGATATCTTTATCAGCCATTACGAGCGAACTGGCGACTTCGGGAGACTCGCGCTCTGGCACGAAGCTGCCGCGGAATGCCTTAAACGTATCTCTGTCCCGATGAATGAGATTGCACACGGCTACTACAAACAACACGGATACGAAAAATGGTCGGCACGGGCAGAAAAAGAAGCGCGTGAGATTCACAAACGGCACCAATATCACCGCACGCGTGCCTTAATTGCATGGCGGAGGTTTGTAGGAGGGGTTTGTAACCCCGATATTGTAGGAGGGGTTTGTAACCCCGATATTGTAGGAGGGGTTTGTAACCCCGATTCCCTTGCGCGCCTACATATTGAACGTGAAAATATCGCAAAATTTATCGCAGCCTGGCTGCCACGCTATCCAGATCGCTTTTACGAGTTCGGCATCTATCCGACCTTTTTCAGAAAGCAACGCATGATAGCAGAACAGCAAGGCGATTATGTAAAGGCACTCCAACTCGAAGCGGACGCTGCAGAGATGTGTGCCGCACAGTATGCACAAATCCCAATCACTTACGGTCTTAAAAACTACGAGAAACATCGCGACGCATATCAAGCGTATGCATCCCGCCTACGTGACCTCGCGCAGCAGAACCCTAAAACATTGCCGCCAGAGGTAAACGGAGGCAAGCAAATCCTTGATTCACTTCTCATTCAGACCAACGCTTCTCGGTTGGAAGCAGATGTGATCCTCCAGATCGCAAAATCAGACGCACGGGTCAAAGCAGCTTTAGCAGGTCAAAACGCCGTCCACGCATACCCACATTTTCAAGGCTTCGCGTGGACAGTCCGTTTCTCCAATCACAGCCATGGAAATCTCGTGACTGTCATTATTGATGAAAAAACAGCAGAAGTGTTGGACGTATTTTAGGATCCTCTGGAACCAGCACAGTTGCTTAACGCTCCATTTTTTGTTGACAACGCCTTCTAACTGTGAAATAATAGATAGTAGTAAGATTTTTTTCAATATAGTAGATTCCGAAAATATATGTGCACTTTTCACACCCCAGGGTAGGTGCGGTTTGAAACCGCACCATAAGCGTCAATTTTAGAAGAAAAACCGCCTCGGCCCCCGGCCAGGTAGGTTCGGTTTGCAACCGAACCGGATCCTACGCGAAAACCTTGAAGACTTCAAAAACTTCTTCAGTCCTGTAAGGACGGTATGTTTATAGCAGCGTGTTAGAAAAAATATCTAAGCCCTGTAAGGGCGGTATGTTTATATCGCTTCTGCTAAAACACCGTCCAAAATCGCTAAATTGACACCTATGGTGCGGTTTGAAACCGCACCTACCACGGTGTAAAGATAATTATGGGATCCACTATAATATCTGAATCATAAAGGAGATTCAAAATGAACATAAGAAGAATCATAACACTCGCATCTGTATTAGCAGTCGTTGCTTTGGCTATCGGACTCTCCAGTTGCGAAAGAATGCCTGCAATGATACCTGATGCTGAAATGCCGCCAACGGACGGAATGCCATCAGCAGAGATCACCATCGGCGTTGCTGTGGCACTGACGGGCGCGAATGCCGAGTCGTATGGGATTCCAATGCAAGAAGGTCTTGAATTGGCAAGAGAAGAGCTTAATATGCTTGACAGCGTGAACATTACATTCGCTACTGCGGACGCTCAGAGCACCCTGGAGGGTGGCGTTGCAGCCGTTCAGCAATTAGTAGATCAAGGCGTACCCGCTATCGTCGGGATTGGTATCTCAACACACCTTGAACAGGCTTTTCCGATTGCCCAAGACGCTGGAGTGATCGCTTTTAGTCCGATCTCCTCCGCTGCAGGTTTAAGCAGTCTTGGAGATTACATCTTCCGCGCCGGTCTCGCCGTAAATATACTGACCCCACTCGGTATGGAAATAACGCAGGCGGAACTCGGTTATACAAAAGTTGCGACGATATACGATGCCGCGGATGTCTATTCCACAAGTAACAACGAAGTCATAGTGAAGGAACTTGAGGCCAACGATGTTGAGATTCTGACCCAAGAAACCTTCCAAACCCACGATACCGATTTTGCTACACAATTAACCAATATAATGAACCTGGACCCGCAGCCTGAAGCACTCTTTATCTCTGCTCTGTCAACAGAAATGGTTGAGATTATCAAACAAGGGCGCGCGGCAGGTATTCCCGACTCCGTTCCCTTTATTGTTGCTGATTTGACGATAAAAGAAATCCAAGCAGCAGGCGATGCTGCTGAGGGGGCAATAACGATTTCTGCATGGTCCGCTGGGTCTGACGCACCGGGGAACCAAGACTTCGTCCAGAACTATCAGGCGAAATACGGTTCTGAACCCTTACCGTGGGCAGCGCAGGCGTATGCAACCCTCCATATTCTCGCCAACGCGATTATGAACGCGCAATCAACAGACGCAGCCGCGATCCGAGATGCATTGGCAATGACCATGGATCTCGACACTGTTTTAGGCAAGTTCTCTTTCGATGAGAACGGCGAGGCAATGTATGATCGGGTTAGGGAACGGGTTGTACATATCGTGAAAAATGGGCAACTTCAGCCCTTCGGAGAAGAAGAATAATCTGACCCTTAGATACACATAACAGGAGACTTGCCATCAACCACACGCTGATGGCAGGCTCTCCCCCTTAAAAACTGACAACCGATAGCTAACACACCGACAGCCATTATGAAAAACAGTAAAACTCTGGCAGTAACCCTCCTACTTTTAATAATGGCAATCCACACCGAATTCTCTCTCCTTAAGGCAGAGAATCCACCTTTGGCGGATATCCGTTCCCATATCACACCCGGCGAACTCCTCATCCGTTTGACACCAGCCGCAGCAACAGCACTTGAGCAGTCGCACGCAAACGCACCCATCTCCATTCTACACGCAAAACACAAGGTCCAATCACTGCACCCGCTATTTCCATACCTCAAGCGGCCAGGACTCAATCCGAATCTGAAGCGGACCTACCTCTTACGGTTTTCTCCGGACGCACCCCTTGAAGCACTCAAGATCGCATATCAACAAAATCCGCTCGTTGAAGCCGTCGAGTATAACTACCTCCGTCCGACACTCGCAGACACAATCGTTCCAAACGATCCAAAATACTCGGAACAGTGGAACCTACCCCTCATGCGGTTACCACAGGCGTGGGCAATCGAAAAAGGCAACCGAAGCGTCCTTATCGCTATCATCGACTCCGGCATCGATTACACGCACGAAGATTTGGCACCAAAAGCATGGATAAATCCCCGCGAAATCCCAGAAAACGGACTTGATGACGACGGAAACGGATATATTGATGATGTCTACGGTTGGGACTTTACCGACGCACCCAACCTACAGGCAGAAGGCGATTATCTTGAAGGTGATAACGAACCGATTGATGAGAGCGGACACGGCACACACGTCGCTGGTATTGCCGGTGCATTGCCAAATAACGGTGTCGGCATTGCCGGTGTCGCCTGGGAGTGTCCGCTCATGGCGATACGTGCCGGGCTCTCGCTCGGCGGAAGTTCCCGCATGCAAGACGATGATTCCGCATCCGCGATCGTCTATGCCGCTGACAACGGCGCAAGCATCGTCAACATGAGCTGGGGCAGCGAACGCCGATCCTTCGTTATCCAAGACGCAATTGATTACGCTTACGCTCGCGGTGTCGTGTTAGTCGCTGCTGCCGGCAACTCTCAAAAACCGGAAGCAATTTTCCCCGCTGCCTACCGAAAAGTTATCGCAGTCGCATCTACCGAGCAGAACCAGCAGCGGTTCTATCAGTCCAACTTCGGTGCCGCTATAGACATCGGTGCCCCAGGCAACGTGATCCTCAGCACACAGATTAATAACCAGTATCGGATCCTCACCGGGACCTCTATGGCATCGCCGCACGTCGCGGGAGTCGCGGCACTCCTGCTCGCAAAACGACCGACACTCACACACGAAGAAGTCAGGCACATCCTGATTAACACCGCCGATCCCGTCTATCAAGAAGATAGCGACGAATTGGACGAAAGATTCGTCGGCGCAGGCACTATCAACGCCGAGCGAGCACTCCTCGCAAGCGGAATCCTACAGGCACGTATCCTTGAACCTGAAACCAACAGCGGCGGTTCGGATGCCATTACAATCGTCGGGACCGCAGGCGGCTATAAATTTCAATCTTGGCACCTCAGTTACGGTCCATCGACAATACCTACCGAATGGACACGCTTCACACAACCCACAACGACACAAAAAATTGATGAAACCTTGGCTATCTGGGATACGACAACCGTGCCAGAGGATATTTATACCGTCCGCCTAACCGTCACCGCCACCGATGGACAACAGACGCATGACCAAGTCGTTCTGAGTGTAGACCGCACGCCGCCGCAAATTATTTCACTCACCGCAACGGAAACGCTTTACGCGGAACGAAGCTTGACAATTTTTACTTGGGCGACAGACGATGTCACGCAAAATACGCTCTATTATCGCCGCCAAGGGAGCCTCCCACCTTTCGCGCCTATTACCACAACAGACCTCGGCACAGAACATTCACTCTCCTTGGGGTTCGATATCGGAACTTACCAGTTTTTCGTTGAAGCGGAAAATATGACCCACCTCAAAACGAGGGAAGACAACGGCGGTGCCTATTATACCGTTGATGTTAAATCCGGCTACATTTCACCGAGCGGATTCACTGAGAAATCTCTCGATATCCCGCCACTCCATATCGCCAGTGTAACAGCCGACTTCAATAGGGATGGTCAAACTGAAATCGTCGGAAGTCCACTGTCCCAAGATACATCTGACACCGAACTACAGGCAGCGATCTTTGCGATCTATGAACGCCTACCAAACGGTAGATATGAACTCGCACATACCGTCGAAAGTGTCGAGAATCTCTCTAACCTCGAAGAGTTTATTACCTGGTCAGTGGACGACACGGATGGCGACGGGCTACTTGAAATACTCGCGACGGACGATTCACGAACCTTTCTCATTGAAAGTCGCACGCCACGAGGCTACCCAGACCGAATTATCTGGGAGACACCCTTCCTCTCTGGCGGCACCATCGCCGACCTGAATCGCGACGGACAAAAAGAAATTATCGGCGCAGATAACAACAACGATCGACTCCTTGTTTTTGGATACGACAACGCCACGAATACGCATATCGAAAAAGCCGTTTTGGTGAATGAGACCGCTGGCTCTAACGTATTCGCACAACGTTTCGCAATCGCGGATTTCGATAACGATGGCAACACAGAATTAGTGGCAGGGGACAGTGAAGGCGAAATTTTTATTTATGAGCCTACGCCGGTCGGTGATGCCTTCCAGTTGGAATGGCAAACACAACTCCGGCTCAAGAATATTACGCAACTCGTTTCAGGAGATCTCACCGGCGATGGCATCCCTGAGTTCGTCGTTGGCGGCTTACTTTCACTACCGGATAACCCTTCCGGTCCGCTGCTTTGGAAATTCCTCGTCTTTACGCATACACCCCACGGCTACGCCTTGTTATCAGATGGAACACGCGATGCTACACTCGCAATCGCACCGCACCGACGGAACGCTAACAGCCTCGCCGTCGCAGATGTCGATCGTGATGGTGTCAACAACTTAATCATCGCTGCATACCCGAACCTCTATGTGACAGCATGGGACGGCACAGCCTTGAGACCGCTGTGGCACCGAAGGATGGAACCGACACCTGCGCTCTTATCTGCTGAACTTAATCAAAACAGGTTTGATGAATTTTACGTGAACCTTGAAGACGGTGTTTCCCGTTTAGAAGCCGTTCTTGCAACGAATCCAGACGGCGTTGACCTCCTCACCCCGTGGAACGTTGAAGCGAGACCATTGACGCAAAAAGCCGTACAGGTTACTTGGGACGCTCAACAGAACGACGAAACGACTGCCGAACAATCGGGATTAACGCAGCTGTTTACTGTCTATCGTGCGCAAGGTACAAAGGAGGAGGCTCCTGCGGATGCGACGTTTGAGAAAGTCGCGGAAAACCTAACCGTCACAAGGTTCTTGGATAGGCGTGTGACAAAGGATAATACCTACTGGTACACCGTCACGGCAAAGGAGGTTAACGGAAACGAAACACAACGCACCGAACCCGTTGCCGCAACACCACGCGAACCGCCGCAACTCATTCATGCAACCTATCACCAACCGGGACAAGCGGATGACATGGCACAACTCGAATTTCAGACCCATAGCGAAGGTTTCGAGCGAAGTCCGGTCTCCAGGAATGTTTGGGTGGTTGTTACGTATGACCGACGGATGAACCTCGGCATCGCCGATGAGAGCCGATACATCCTGCGCCAGATGCAACGGATTGACGGCATAAATCCGGTGTCTGCTATCCGAGACCGGATGGGTAGACGCGCACTTCTCGCATTTGATGCAGATAGTGTAATTGAACGTTTCGGGCAACCTCTCACAGCGACAACAGCCGCCTACGAAATTAGTGTCTCCAATGTAGCCGATATCGATGAAAACCCGATACGCGCCGCAACGCAACCCCTTGAGATACCGGAGAGGATTAAGGAGCCGATGGTGTCGGACCTGATGCAAGCCCGCGTCTATCCAAATCCAGTACGTCCCAACGTAACAGATAAAGGGGCTATCACTTTTGACAGACTCCCTATCGGCACACGCATCCAACTCTTCACACCAAACGGCGAATTGCTGGAGACGTTAGACGTAACCGAACAGGATCACAACCGTAAGCAGTGGTGGCTCACAAGCGATAACACCGCAGATGTATCGACCGGTATCTATATCTACCTGCTTGAATTTGAGGAAGAAAAAAAGATAGGAAAAATCGCAGTGATTAAATAGTTTTCAGTTATGAACAATTTTGTTATTATTGCAAATCCAATCTCCGGCAAAGGTAAAGCCAAAGGCGTTGCTGAACAGGCATACACGGCACTCACTGCGTCTGGAAAGCAGGGGCAGCTGATGTTAACCTCCGCATCCGGCGATGCGAAGCGTTTCGCGGAAAAAGCTGTCTCTGACGGAACACGGTTCATCATCGCCTGCGGCGGGGATGGCACACTCCACGAAGTCGTCAACGGTATCGCAACAGTCCCAGATGTAACCCTCGGTGTCCTGCCGTGCGGACGCGGCAACGATTTCGCTGCAGCCGTCGGCGTACCCCTGAAGCCCGAAGCCGCAATCGCAACCCTCCTATCCGGCACACCTATCCACGTCGATTTAGGATGTTGCTATCATAATAGTCCTCAGTTAACAGTTAACAGTCATCAGTTAAAAGATCGGGTTGTCGAACCAAATCCTTCTTTAACTGATAACCGACAACTGACAACCGACAACTATTTTATTACTATTGCCACTTGTGGTTACGATACCGAAGTCAGCCGACGCGCCGCCAAAGGGACACCCCTATTTGCCGGCACCGCCTCTTACGCGTATGCAGCCGTAGAGACATTGGCCTACTACGAACCCCCCGCTGTCCGACTTGAAGGCGATTTTGGCGTTTATGAAGAACCGATCTATCTCGCCGCAACCGGCATCACAAACCGATACGGCGGCGGATTCAAAATCGTCCCAGATGCACGCATCGACGATGGACTCTTCGATGTCTGTATCCTCCGACCCGTCTCTACCGTAACCGCACTCCTGCTCTTAGTCAAACTCTTTTGGGGCAAACATGTGTCGCATCCGGCTGTCTCTATACACCGAACCCGAACCTTAAAAATTGAGACAGACCCACCGATACTGCTCTATGCAGACGGCGAACCGATGTGCGAAACGCCCGCCACAATTGAGATCATCAAGGGTGGATTAGTCGTAATGGCACCGCATGGCAGGTAAAGGATGCACCGGCCGCGGGTTTCAAACGACCTCATTTTTCTTTCTAAGTTCTATCATTTTTCGATAATTTATGACATTTTTTCCATTTTTTGCACGAAAAAGGCTTAAAAAACGGGTCTATATAAGAGAGTATTGGACGCATGTTTATACGATTTGTGATCAATATATCTCTCACTTGTAGCATAGACTGTTAGTCTGTGCATACCGATTTCGGTGCTGATGCACTTTTTTCGGCACGGATGCACCCTTTCTCTCCAAAAATGTGTCTTTAATTTCAGAGAGAGTTGATAATATGGCCGCAATGGTAAATATCAACCCTTGGGCTATAAGGGTCCGATGAAACTTCTTTTATAGCAGCACCTTGTTAATTTGCGGCTTTACGGAACGAGATACGTTTACATCAACCTAACGGTTCTATTGAACAAGACTTACGCAAAACCCTATGCAGGCGGGGTTTGATGAAGTTTAAGAAAATATTTCGGTAATTCTATATTTTCCCCAGGCCCGGTAGGTTCGGTTTCCAACCGAACTGGACTGCCCAAGAAATTACCGAATTAATAAAATAAATTAATCTTCATTAACCCCGCTTCACGTTAATTTTCATGAAAGGGGTATTATGACATTACAGAACAAACTTGAGACCAACCATTCCTTTGGCAAAATTGTCGGCAAAAACAAAAAAATGCAGCACGTATTCACCCAGATTCAAACAGCGGCAGCAGGAACGATTAGCGTCCTGATTCAAGGCGAAACCGGGACCGGCAAAGAACTGATCGCAGAATCAATACACGATAACAGCCCGCGAAACGCAGGGCCTTTCGTTGCCGTCAATTGTGCTGCAATACCAGCCGATTTGATTGAAAGTGAGTTGTTTGGCAATGAACGCGGGGCTTTCACCGGGCAAATGAGCGTCGGATTGGATACTTTGAACAAGCAGACACCGGGACACTTTTTCTTCATGAAATTGGGGATATGCCACTCATTTTGCAAACGAAGTTGCTGCGTGTCCTACAAAAACGAGAATTTCAGAGGCTCGGTGGCACAAACACCATCGCCGTTGACATCCGGGTTCTGGCTGCTACGAATCAGGATTTAGAAGATGCTATCAGAGAGGGATATTTCCGTGAGGACTTGTACCATCGCCTAGCGGCATTCCCTATCACGGTTCCGTCTCTGAGAGATCGGCTCGAAGATATCCCTATCTTGGCAGATCACTTCCTGAAAAAATATGCCGCAGCCGCCGAAAAATCCATTCGCGACATTTCTACGGATACCTTACAAATGTTGATGCAGCATGACTTTCCCGGTAACGTGCGCGAACTGGAAAACGCCATTGAGAGGGCAGTTTTATATGAGACAACAGACCAGCTGCAACCCGAAAGCTTGCCTTTGCATCTGAAAGAAAAGCGTTCACAAATCGCTACAAGCAACCCGACGGATACCACTGTTATTCTTCCGCTTGACGAAGTAGAACGGCGAGTCATCGTCCACGCCCTCAAAGTGATGGACAATAATATCCCCGATGCGGCACGGTCGTTGGGCATTGATATATCCACGCTTTATCGGAAATTGAAGAAATATAGCCTGCTATAGTAAAAGGGCTGTCGCAAAATGCGACACTGTTTCATTTTGCGACACAATACGCCGGAACCTGTTTATCAAAGGCTCCACAACGAAAACTGCTTCTAAACTTGTCGCATTTTGCGACATTTAAAAAAACGACCTTAAGCGATCCGATCACACCGCATACACCCTGAATCCCGCGTGCTGCCTTGAGGAGCAAAGGTATAACAGTGCTGGATATCACGATTTTTACCGATTGGCACGATTCTTGCCTACTTAAGTATGAAGTGTAAGCCGAATCCTTATAGAGTCTAATACAATGTTACATGGAGCAAGGGATTATGAACGCGATGGGACAATGCACGATAAACGCATCAAACCATAATGTATCAAACTGTGTCACGGATATTCTTGTGGCTGCCGATGGCGTTCGCACCCACCTTAGAGTGTTGCTGTCTCGTGTTGTCAAGGCTGCTTACCCTCTATCATTTTTCAGCAGAAATGCTGAAAAATTTTCTCGTGCTCATCTGCTAATCTACCCATTCTTTGCTATCTTCACGCTGTTCACGTTTGCCGTTGATGTTGCCTATCCCTTCACAATTCTCTATTCCGGTGAGGAACGCGGACAACTCGGTTTACACGGCTGCGGTACAGAGCAGATCGGTGGATTGGCACATAGACACACACTTATTGATGACCTCGGCAGAAAACACGAGACAGTGTTGAACCTGCATACAGGCAACCTCATTGACGCATTGGACCCGAACGCCGAATGGATTTATCAGATTGGACTCTCCGCACTGGACACAATGAAGGTAGATGTAATGTGTTTGGGACCTAACGAATTATACATCCCACTTGAAACACTTACGGCGTTTCATCTGAACCATCCAGAAGTTGGGTTTATCTGCACGAATACTGAACCGTCAATAGGGACACCGTATCTGATACGGACTATTTCTTCAGTGAAGGTGGCGGTTGTCGGCTTGGTATCCGAAAGGCACGCGATACAACTCACCACTGTCGGGTTAACGCCACCGCAAACAGCCTTAGCCGAACGCAAAACCGAAATCCTCAGCAAAAGTGATGTTGTCGTTGTGGTGTTTCATGGGACACAAGCAGAGGCACACGCGTTAGCAGAAACAGTGCCTTGGGTAGACGTTCTGATTGTGGTTTCCGATAACGAACAAAAGGATCCGTCGGTGTCTCGTAAAGTCGTTGCTTTTGTCGGAGAGACCGCAATCGTCAGAAATGAAACAGAGGGTGCCGCTGTCGGTGTGTTAGAGATGAAACACGATGCAGGATCGCAAGGTTATGTTTTCACAAACGATTACCATGCTGTCACTGAAAAGATAAAGCCAGACGAGGACCTCGCACATCTATTGGAAGCATATCAGACATTGACAGGGAGTGCGGAGATGGCTTTTGATACCGGTGCATCCGATGTCCCCCTCAATGCCGTTCATATCGTCTATTTTCACAAGCAGGGATGTCAAAAATGCGCCCGTGCCGTTAAAAGACTCAAAAGGTTAAAAGAACGGTATCCGAACATCGCCGTTGACCAACGCAATGCCAAAACAGAACAGACACTTTTGGAAGCGATGGGCAACCTTTACGAAGTGCCCGAAGCAAAACGGCTAACAACACCTGCCATTTTCATCGGCGATACCGAGTTGATCGGCGAATTAGATGAACAACGTCTTGAAACTGCCGTTCAAAAGCACCGTGAAGCAGGCGTTGCGTCTCGATTGAAAGATGCAGAGGCACACCTTGATACCGCTGAATCTGAGATTGTTAACCGCTTTCACGGCTTCGGCACCTTGGCAATCGCCGGTGCAGGGTTACTGGATGGTATCAACCCCTGCGCGTTTGCCACTATCGTATTCTTTATCTCCTACATGAACCTCGTCGGACGTGGACGGAAAGAGATGCTCATCGCCGGTGGCGCGTTTACAGTCGCTGTATTTGTGACATATCTCTTGGTCGGACTCGGCACGTTGTCGTTCATGAACTATCTCAACCAGTTTTCTGGGGTTGCCAAATGCGTCTATCTGATCGCCGCCACTGCCACCTTTGGCCTTGCGGGACTGAGTCTCTACGATGCAGTGAAGGCGAAACAGGGAAAAACGAAAGAGATACTCTTACAGTTACCTCGTGCTTTGAAACTGCGAATCCACAAGGTCATCCGAGAACGCACGCGCACGTCTGGTGTGGTTGCGGGTGCGTTGGTCATCGGATTTGTTATCTCCGCGTTGGAGTTAGTGTGTACAGGACAAGTCTACCTACCGACGTTGACATTCGTAGCAGGCATAGAGGGCATGCGTGCAGATGCTATCGCCTACCTTCTTCTGTATAACGTGATGTTCATTGTGCCCTTATTGGTTGTGTTTGGGTGTGTCTACTGGGGCACGACGAGCCTGCAGCTCGGTGGTGTTTTACAGCGGCACCTCGTGTCCGTGAAAGTCGGGATAGGTGTCCTACTTTTTGGACTCGGCATATGGTTAACCTTAAGTCTTTTTTAGGAGACATTTGAATATGAAACAGATTATCGTTGTGCTCCTCATGATATTGGCACCGGGACTTGCGTTCAGTGAACCCCCGAAGGGGATGGTGCTGGTGCCAGCGGGCGAGTTTACGATGGGAACAGATGACCCGCAAGCCCCTGCCGACCAGCGCCCCGCACGTAATGTCCATGTGGATGCCTTCTACATGGATACGCATGAAGTCACGAATGCCCAATTTGAGGAATTCATCTTGGCGGGCGGCTACAACACGCGGAAGTATTGGACGAAAGCGGGATGGGACTTCATTGAGAAAAAACGGTTCTACTACATCTTCCCGAATGTAAAAACGTATCGGATAGAAAGTCCGTTAGGTTTCGGAGAAAACATGGTCTCCACCGCCCCCGACCATCCGGTCATCGGCGTGAGTTGGTATGAAGCATCCGCCTATGCGAAATGGGCAGGAAAAAGACTCCCCACCGAAACCGAATGGGAGAAAGCCGCCAGAGGCACCGACGCACGCCGCTATCCATGGGGTAACGCATTTGACTTCTCTAAACTCAACTACTTCCCGCATCACGAAAAACTTTCACCCGTTGGGAGTTTCCCAGAAGGAGCAAGTCCGTATGGTGTGCTGGATATGGCGGGCAGCGTCACCGAGTGGTGCGTGAATGCCGCGAACGGAGATGAGATGAAAGCCATCCGCGGCGGCGGGTGGAACGCCATCCGATTGCAGCTCCGATGCACCCATCGTGAAACCCAACCGCCTACATACCGACACTATACCCTCGGTTTCCGATGTGCAAAAGATGCCGATTAAAAGGAGATTCTAAATGCGAAAACTAATTGTTGGAAGTATCATCTTTGTGATTCTCTTCATCGTGTGGACCCTCTATTTAGAACATGACACAAAGCAGTTCATTCAGGGACTACCACAACCAAGAGAAGCAGAAACGCAATATCAAGACAGCACACCGCAAACACGCCCTGGGACACCGGCAAAAACGGATAACACTGCAACAGAGACACTTGAAAACGCCGATGAACCCGTCTTCTCGGAAACGCCAGAGGATTTCACACAAGAGACAGGTGAAAACAAGTCCAACACTGTTTTTGATGTGGAAGCACCAGACATCGAATCAGAAACGGGGAACAGCGGACTTTCACCTGAATTGGAAACATTATTTTCAGAATATTATCCGATTTCTCAGAAATTCTACGAAATCGCTATGGAGCTCAAACCACTCAGGGATACCGAAAACTCTTACAAACGTAGAACCTTGGATCTCCTTGCAGCACTCAATGGCGAAGAGGATGAACAGATCCAAAAGACGTTGGGTGATGAATTCGATGCAATAAAAACTAGGAGAGAAAAATTAAGTCTCCAAATCAAAGAACTTGAAGACATGAGGTCACAACTTGCTGCTCAGCAAGATGTCCTGTTTGCAATATACGGACTGACAGACTATAGGGATTTTGGGAGGACATATGGTGACATGTTCAAGACTTGGCAAACGCAAAAAGGTTTTTAACATCACCTTAACACGAAAACACCGCAAATACGGTGAATTCGTGAACCACCGGAGAAACGCTCCGGTATAACGTTCCAAGGTTTTGTGTCTACAACCGAGGAACACTTTTAACACACTTTTTCAAAAAAGGAGTTTATCATGAAAATGAAAACGTTATTGGCCATCCTGGCTATCGCTACCATCGCTGGTTTTTTCGGGGCAGGGGCCTTTGTTACCCAAACGCCAGACACCCTTGAAGGGTTCATGGTGCTTAACGATGAAGCATTAACGCAGAAGGTTGGCGGGCAAAATCGGAAAACCAGTGTTCGAGTTATTGATGAACACGGGGATAAAGCTGGCTGCTCCGTAAATTCCTGTGATCCTGCGCTAAAATTCTGGACGGAATCGAAATACGATTGCGTTGAATGTCCAGATGTGAATTCAAACGCGTATCAAGATATAAATGAACCAGCCGTGATAAAATCACACTGTGAGGCATTTGAGCGTCCAGATGGTAGTCCGGGGTGTCGCACGATATCCGAGGTCATGCATAGTTGGGATCACTGTAACGATCCCATCGGTGCCTGCGGTACGTAGTCACACCATGTATCGTATATTGTGTCTGTTCTGATGTTACAAGTGCTTGTTGTGCGATTTTCACCGTGCGCAGCATCGCACACACAACTTCAAAGACAGACCGCTAACCCACAAACGAATAGGTTCTCCATTCGTTAAAAACTTAAGAGCGCAAAAGGATGGGCGCATTTCGTTTATTTTGCGCCCATCCTCTTCACAGATAAGACATCCGGGACACAAAACACCTCTGACGATGAGGAAAAAACAGTCTCACGTAATTCCAGCGAGATGTGATGTAAGACCGCAGGCATTCCGCCGCCTGCCATTCTATTTTTTTGGAGAAACACATGTTTAGAATTATAATCCCTTGCCTCTTCTTATTCTTTTCCGTCCTCCCTACCAGCAACCCCGCAGATATCACAAAGGAGGCACTTATCCAAGGGGTCAACGAAGCACGTCTGATCGTTAGAAGCGGAGAAATTTATGCACGTCTCATTGAAATGAGAGGCAATGTCATGTTCGATGCAGAAATTGCCACTTGGAAAAAGAAACGGACAGAAGAATGGCTCCAGCTCTTCAAACAACTCTCACATGGTGCCCCACAAGACGACACCATAAAGGCGTTCAGAGAGAACTACTTAACGCCTTCCGTTGATTTCCACGCAAAGGAATCACAGCGGCACCCCTTACGGCAGCATGTGACCCTCTGCTTTCAGATCTTACCACCGGCACCTGAAATAACGACAAACGTTTACCAATATAAAATGTCTATACAAAAGGTAGACGGCCTCTCATTAGACAGTGAAAACGCCCCGTTTGCATATGATAGCGACTTCTTTCTGCTCTCTTATGATGCCCAGAAACAGGTCAAACAAGAGATTGGAAACGTGTTATTCACCGCAACACCACGACATGCCACCCAACTTTTCACTGGCGATAACTACTATGGCTACTGGTCCCCGGAATACTGCGGTAAAGCACCGCAAAACGTGCCATCAGATGCCAAACTTGAAGGCAAAGAACACATTGATAATGCCGAATGCTACCGCCTTGCCTATACAACCCCAGATGGAAGAGACATAAAAATTTGGGTAGATGTTGCGAAGGATTTCGCCATCCGCCGCTATCAGATCACACACCCTCCCAATGCGCTTTTTAAACACTCTCAAGCCGACTATAAAGCATTCCGCCGTTTTGGAGATGTCTGGTACCCAACACAGAGCCAGTTTGCCATCGCAAAGGAGGGGGACACGCTACAAACACAAAGAACCATCGAGGTTATAGATGCCGAATTTAACGTTGACTTTCCGAAGGACTTCTTTAACATCGACGGAGATTTCTATCGACAGCAGATGCCCAGACGCCCCGATACGGGATTTCTTCCCGATTCAGGCGTATTACCGACACCCGCACCCACAGAAGCAGACAAGCTGCTACTCCTGTGCGGTCCACAAAGTCTTTCGCGTATCTGTGAACACTTGAACGTGGAAACGAACCTCAGCGAACTCAAAAAGTTAGCACATTTTCACCCCGACCGAGGCACAACGATGCTCGGACTGAAAAACGCAGCCACCTTCAAAGGGTTAGCACCCGCAGGTGTCAAGGCGACTGTGACGCTCCTGAAAAGAGAAAAGGTGCCGATGCCTGCCATCGCCTATGTCAACAACAACCATTTTCTCGTCTTTGAAAAGGTGAATAAAACCGGTGTCGACATCACAGACCCGGCACAGAAATACACCCCACATCTCTCCTGGGAGAAACTCACCGAGATATGGGACGGCGACCTCCTCATTTTTGATAAAAAGAAGGCACAGCGCACAAAACAGAAGCAGACACCACTTGCATTCACCGAAGCACCCGAATACGATTTCGGGAAAGCCCTCGGCGGCAGCCGCATCAAACACACCTTCAGAATAAAAAACATCGGTCAAAAACCGCTCCAGATTCTTTCGGTGACAGAAACCTGCGCTTGCACTGCATCTGTCCTTTCACAAGATGAGATTCCACCGGACGGCACAGGCAGCATTTCCACTGTGCTCACGGTGCCATCAGGAAACACACCGGTCCAAGAGAACCTGCTGGTGTTGACCAACGACCCGACAGAAAGCACATTGACCTTAACGCTGAAAGGGCAAGCGTTTACCCCGCTAAAAACGTTCCCCGAACGGCTCGCTTTTGGCAATCAAAAACCTTTACAAACACCCCTCACAAAACGGGTGTCCCTACATCTGCAGGACGAGGCAGAACTCCTCCGTATCCGAACCGATTCAGAACACCTCAACGCCACATTGCAAACGGAGAATGACATCCCTTACATTGATGTCCAATTTTTGCCAACCCTCCCCGTTGGGCAGTTTTCTCATAACTTGCTTATAGATTACACATATCAAGGAGAACAGACCACACACAACGTCATCGTTTTCGGAGAAGTGTTAGGAGAGTTGCAAGTGGTGCCAAACCGCCTCTTTTTTGGATTGATAAAAGACCCATCGGCTGCCGAAAAAACAATTACGATTTCCGCACGAGATACACAGCCATTTCAAATTACAAGTGTAGAGTCCAGCACAAAAGCCATTACTGTCAAAGTAAAGGAAAACGATAAGAAGACAGACTATCAAATCACAACGAATCTCACGTCAAAAGCAGAGTCCGGTGAACTTTCGGGTGAAGTTATTATACACACATCCAGTTCCGTTCAACCGACAGTGCGTGTGCCGTTTTTCGGTATTATTGCGGATTCTAAATGAAAAAAGACCTAATGAGAGACACAGTCATAAAATATGTATCCACTTCTGTTTTGAAACACATAGGTGCGGCGGTGTTATTTATCCTCTTGGTGTATGTGGCTTTCTGGATACGTGTTCAGAGTGTAGATACCATTCCTGATGGACAATTTACCTCCAATGATGCCTATCTCTATTATTGGCAGGCACAGATAATCTCTGAACACGATGCTCTGCCAGCACGCGATATGCACCGCTGGGTTCCGATTGGCAGAGACCTCGGACAAACGCTGAACCTCTATTCTTATGTCCTCGCTTATGCCTACAAGGCATTCTCACTTCTGTTTCGAAACCTATCGCTGTATCAAGTGACGCTTTACGCCCCAGCCGTCTGTTTCTGCATTGGGCTCACCGCGCTCTGCTTCTTTCTTTACTACACGTCTGGAATCCTCTTTGCTAGCACCGTGGGTATACTCATCGCAACGCTTCCGGGCACCATTACACGCAGTGCTGCAGGATTCTGTGACAGAGACAGTTGGTGCTTTATGCTCGGTCTCCTCGCGGTTCTCACCTATCTTTCATCGCTACAGACGCAACACCCACGCAAACGTTTACTTTGGACGCTCACGAGTGGCTTTATCGTGTTTCTCGGCGGACTCTCATGGGAAGGTTTTGGGGTTTTTCTCAGTATCATTCTGTTTATAGAACTCTGGCGCTTCCTCTCTTCAGAGACAGAAGCGGACCTTTGGTATTATCTCTTGTGGGTATTAACCTTTGTTCCGACACTCTTTATCGCCTCTCCAGCTTATCGACGCGGTGAAGGCTTCGCGACACATCTCTTTGCTTTTATGCTGATGCCACCCTTGGTGCTTTTTTCCATCCGATACATCCGACATCTCCTTATCACAAAAGGACCTTGGGCGGAGCATCTTCGACCCCGCGCCCGAAAATTTTCCCTGCTGCTGACCGTGCTGAGCCTCATCGGAGGTATCCTCTACGTCTGGTGGCAAGTGGAGACTTTTGCACTCAGCACCGTACCCTTGAGCGAAAATCGGTTGATGCAATCCGTTGGTGAACTGAATGCCCCAGAATACAGACATTGGGTCCTCCGGTACGGCAGCGTCTTTTTCCTCGGATGTATCGGATTCATTGTGGTGAGCATACACAGATGGGGAGCAAAGAGTCTCATTCTCGCTTTACCGTTTACTTTATTTATGATGACAACGTTCTTTCGGGACAAAATCAATTATTGGAGTGAAGGTTCACTTGACAATACCCTCTTTTTTCTATCTATTGCAGGTACTGCCCTTGGGCTGCTTCTCATGGCATGGTGGAAAGCGGAAACAGCTGAAAAGGGGCTGACTTGGGTCGCAGCCGCCGCCTGGTTTCTCTGCTGGATTGGACTCTCACGAGATGCGATACGATACGACTTCTTTATTGGTTTACCCATTGCTTTCTTTACGGCCGCCCTCATCCAATTTCTCTCAGAGTTTTTGTGTACAAAGTTTAAGATTTCCGAAATGCCGCAGATATTCCTGAAGACAGGCACGACTGTCACTCTCCTTGCACTCCTCCTATGGTGGAATCCTGCAGGCGCACACGCCAGACGCTCCATTTTCGCCGCAAGGCACATGAGATCCCCCATGCCGGGTTATACAAGCACCGAAAAAGCATTCCGGTGGATGAACGCGCAACTTCCAGGCACCGCTTGCATCGCTACCAGTTGGCAATACGGCAGCCAACTCAACGTCCTCGGCGGTGTGAAAACAATTATAGATCAAGACCACTATATACAACACTGGATCCACCTCTTTTTTCGACACGTCTTTTGTGCACAATCCAAACAAGAGGCTCTTGAATTCCTTAAAACTCACCAAGCTACACACCTCATGCTTAGAACACAAGACCTCTTCCAAGCAGCAAAAACCTATTCATCCGTTGGTAGTGATACCAAAGGGGATCGGGAATTTGAATTAATACCCCTACAGATGAACACTTACGAAAATGGAACGCCTTTTTTAGTGCCAGTTGATAGGGGGCTGTCTTTCACCCACATTGACGTAAGTCATAATGTTGGAAATGACAGTCTCATGACTGCAACAGCAAAATTGAAAAATGGGAGTCTCGTAAAAATGCCATACGCCCTCTTCATAGGTGAAACCCGCATTCGCTCGCAAGAATCGATTGACAGAGAAAACGGGGGAATTCTTCTGATGTTTAACGAGCAAAAACAGTTCCGTAGAGGGTATTATGTACCACCTATTGGATGGAAAAGTCTCGCCGTTCGATTGTTTTTTCACGGAGAATTGCATGATGTATTCGTGCCTGTTTATCCTGTAGGTGAAAAGGCCTCGGTTTCCGATGTCAAAGTCTGGGAAATTCACTATCCGCCGGACATCCAACCAAATCCGAAGTATCTCGCAACAGAACCAGAAAAATAAGCAAACGCCGTCCTCCACGTTTAGACGCTCTTAACCGTCATCGTCATCGCTGATTTAGACTGCATCACACGCTTGACATCGCACTTATCTTGTACTTCCATCCTTCCGATCATCCATCCTTCCACGCCTTACGCATCCTCTGGATACATCCCCTCAATCGCATCCGCGTATCGCTCCATAATGACGTTCCGCTTCAGCTTCAGCGTCGGGGTCATCTCATCTTCTTCTTGAGAAAACTCCTTGTCGAGCAGCGTGAACCGGCGCACTTGTTCAAAATCAGCGAAATCTGTCAAGCGACTCCGAATTTCACCC
Organism: Phenganax stokvisi; assembly: GCA_025400075.2. NCBI lineage: Eukaryota > Metazoa > Cnidaria > Anthozoa > Malacalcyonacea > Clavulariidae > Phenganax > Phenganax stokvisi. The sequence goes on from JAODVQ020068559.1 coordinate 25,760, forward strand.
TGAATGTGCTGCTGCACCTCGCGGGTCTGGAGCATCGCTGAAAGATCACCCGTATCAACCCCGTTCTCGGATGCCCACGCCTTAAGTGCATCAAAATTCGGGACGATCAACGCCGCAAGATTTTTACGTTCGCTACCGATCACCATAATCTGGCTGATGAACGGACTCTGCACCAATTCACTCTCAATCGGTTGCGGTGCGACATTCTTACCGTTGGAAAGCACAATGATGTTCTTTTTCCGATCAGTAATTTTAATGAACCCATCCGCGTCTATAATACCGATGTCGCCTGTATGGAACCAACCCTCTGCATCAATAACTTCTGCTGTCTCAGTTTCGTTGTTGAAATAACCTTTCATCACGTGTGGACCGCGTGTAAGGATCTCACCATCTTCAGCGATCTGCACCTCTACACCGGGGACAGACGTACCGACAGTTCCGAACTTCCATTTTTCCAGATGATTCAGACTAATCACAGGAGAAGTCTCCGTTAAGCCATACCCCTCTAAAATCAAAATCCCTGCTGCGTGGAAAAACTCGGCGATAGATTGCGGCAACGCCGCACCGCCTGAGACAAAAAACCTTAACCGTCCACCCGTCGCCGCCTTCAACTTCGCGAAAACGAGTTTATCGGCGATACCTTGCTGCAATTGCAGAATCGCAGACGGTTTCCGACCCTGTTGAATCGCCGAACTCACCGCTGAACCGACGGAAACACCCCAGTGGAAAATCTTCTGTCTGAGCGGCGAACCCTCTTGGACTGCACGGAGGATTCTCTCGTGCATCGTCTCGTAAAGCCGCGGCACACTCAGCATCACCGTCGGTGCAACATCTTTCATGTTCTGTGCCACCGTAAATGTACTCTCCGCATAAGCGATCTTCGCACCAGAGAACAGCGGCACGTAATGCCCACCGAGCCGTTCAAACACATGCGATAACGGCAGGAACGATAGCAACACGTCCGTGTCACTGACATCAATCAACGATTTACACGCTTGTAGATTAGAAATAAAATTCGCATGCGTCAGCATGACACCCTTCGGATTACCGGTTGTGCCTGACGTATAAATAATCGTCGCAACCTCATCTGCTTGTGAATCACTATCAACTTCCGCTCCCACCATTTCACAGACCGCCGTGAATTCGATAACACCCGCTGGCGTTTCACCCTCAACGGCATTGAAGATGATGACCTGTTCAAGTGTTGGGACTTCATCTCGAATTGAAGTTACCTTCTCCAACTGTTTTTCTGTGGACACACAGATAATTTTTGAACCCGAATCTTTCAGGATATAACCGACCTGTGCCGCGGTCAACGTTGAGAACATCGGGACGTTCACCGCACCCGCTTTGAGGATACCGAAATCTGAGATTGCCCATTCCGGACGGTTCTCAGATAGAATTGCCACCCGATCGCCTTTCTGCACCCCAAGCGCATTGAGTCCTTTACTGAACGCATCCACCGAGGCACCGAACTCGGTATAAGAAATATCTTGATAAGTGCCACCTCTCGGTTTGTGCGCCAGTGCCGGTTTACTACCGTATTGTTGAACTGCATCTTCAAACATAGATATTAGCGTCATTATCGATCACCTCTCCTGATATTATAGTAGATTTTGAAGACATATTTACATTTTTACGGAAAATATACCGATAGCCTCACTGCAGGCGGGGTTTGTAACCCCGACCTTGTAAAAGTGATTACCGATTTTACTATATTTACGAGAATATTAACATACACAGCGATGCAAGTCAAGTTAATCAATTGTCCGTTTTTGGTGGTATCCTTTTTGCAGGTGTTAATACTTTATATATGTTATGATTTTTTAAAAACTGCAGAAAATTTCGCTAGATTTCGCATCAGATCCTAAAAAAGATGTCCATCCCAATAATCTCTTAAAATTGAACAGCTCTGTCTAAAGTTGTTTTTTTCTTGCATTTATGTTGCAAATTATGCTACACTATTACAAATTACCACAACAGACCACAATTTGGACAGATTAAAACTTCCTGATGTGGTAAACGCTATCGTAAAGTCATCCGCTTCTGCCCGAGGAGACCTTCAAATGTACGATAAGAAGAATCCTAAATACGTCGGCACAAAGACTGATACGTATGATCTCAAGTATGACGAACATGACGAAGACGTTGAAGATGAACTCGACCCTGAAGAAGAGATGAGTTCCGGCTATTCGTTACAGTTGGTTCACCATCTGATCACTGAGACACCTCCGGAAGACCGTCGTCGCAGATGGCTCATGGAGCTCCGTCGCTCTATTCTCAGCGATGAAGGTGAGTTTCGCGAAAGAATCCAAGCGATTCAGCAGGAAGCACTCCGTATCCACGCCGAAATGGAGGCGCAGATCGAACAACTCACCTCACCTGCCAACCGTATCGGCACACTACTCGGATTACCCAAGGATGACATCGCTCGCGTCATCGTCGGCGGCTCCGAATACTACGCAAACCTTGATACACAGATGGATCCGAAAACCTTGAAAAAAGGGTACAGTGTCCTCCTCAACGACGCATTCGTCGTCGTCGGCGAACTCGGCTATAACGATGCAGGTCCCATCGCCAAAATAGCCGATATTATGCCGGATGGGCGACTCCGCATCGGGCAAGAGCCTAACGCACAATCTGTTATCCTTGAACGCTCCGCTGACCTCATTGACGCAAAACTCAAATCCGGCGATGAAGTGCGCGTCGATTCCAACTTCCGAGTCGCACTTGAGCACATCGCCGCGAAAGAGACCGACGCTTACGCACTTGAGACAGTACCAAATATCCCCTGGTCCAAGGTAGGCGGACTTGAAGAGACCATCCAGAGAATTAAGGATACGATTGAACTCCCGATCCTGCATCCTGAACTCTTTTCGCGGTTCCAATACAGTGCACCCAAAGGGTTCCTGCTCCACGGGCCCCCAGGCTGTGGAAAAACGCTCATCGGGAAAGCGACCGCATATAACTTGACGCAGCAGCTCCGAAAGGAGAGCGGTGAGGATGTTGAAGGCTGTTTCCTGCACATCAAAGGTCCTGAAATCCTAAATATGTGGCTCGGAGAATCGGAACGGAAAGTTCGAGAAATATTTCAGATCGCCCGCGAAAAGAAGGAAGACGGCAAGCTCGCTTTCGTCTTCATTGATGAGGCTGAATCTGTGTTAGGGACACGGCGCGCACTTAGATCACACAGCATCTCTAATACACTCGTCCCCATGTTCTGTGCCGAAATGGACGGTATCGAATCCCTACAGGATGTCGTTATTATTCTCGCAACAAACCGGCCCGATCTGATTGATCCCGCTATTTTGCGTCCAGGACGTATCGACAGGAAAATTAAAGTCACACGCCCGGATGCTGACGCTGCGAAGGACATCTTCCGAATCTATCTCACACCTGAATTGCCTATTGCTGCCGAAGCCTTCTCGGAGAGCGACGAAAAGGAGACAACACCTGACGTTATCCCCGCTGAAAAAGCCGTTCAAGACCTTATCGCACAGATCGTCGATGAGATGTTTCGGGAGGACGAAGACAACCGATTCCTCGAAGTCTCTCTCAGGAGCGGAAGACGCGATATACTCTATCGCGGGCATCTCTGCAGCGGTGCTATTATTGAGTCTATCGTACAACGCGCAAAGGAGAAGGCACTCAAACGCGCAATAGAGAACCCAGAGAAAGAGGTCGGCATCTCACGCGCAGACCTGTTAGACGCACTCGCCGCAGAGTACACCGAAAGTGAAATCTTCCCGCCGACCGAAGCGACAGAAGATTGGCTCAAACTGCTTGATTACGATCCAGCCAACGTCGTCAAAGTTACACCTATCAAAACTGAAAAACGGGAGAGGCGTAAAGTGTCCAGCTCGCGTGTTATTTAGGAGGCATTATTGGTTGTCAGAGAAATAGCCGTTGGCTTTCGACTTTCGGCTATCAGTTAAGAGAAGTTTGTGGTGGGAGGGACGCAATGATACGCAACACGCAAACGACTGCTGACTGCTGACTGCCAACTGCTGATAGCCAAATGGATAGACTTTTTGGAATCGAAACTGAATACGGAATAACACTCGAAAATGAAGCACATATTGATGCTGTCAAACAGTCCATCGAGTTGATAAAAAGCTACCGGCAGGAAGATTTTCGACCGGTATGGGACTATCGCGGCGAAGACCCCTTTCGAGATGAACGAGGCTTTCGCGCAGGCGCACTCTCTAATCACCCGGATGAAAAGGAAGAAGAGAAACGCGACCGAGAACGAAACAAAAAAGAGAGACGCTCTTTTGCCGAAATTAAAAGCGACCACATCCTCGCTAACGGCGCACGACTCTATAACGACCACGCGCACCCAGAATATTCTACGCCTGAATGCAGCAGAATATTTGACCTCGTCGCACACGATAAGTCCGGCGAACGAATCCTGCAACGGTGCGCTGAAACACGGAGTCAGAAACTCGGAAAACGCGTACTCTTATACAAGAATAATACCGACTTTCACGGACATAGCTACGGCTGCCACGATAATTACCTCATGGCACGCGATGTCCCGTTTGAAATCCTAAAACAGGGGATTATGCCGTTCTTTATCACACGCCAAATTTTCGCAGGCGCAGGTAAACTCGGTATTGAAACCGAAGCCGGGCTCGCAACACCCGGACATTACCAACTCTCGCAACGCGCAGATTTCTTTCACGTTGAGGCGAGCGTTGATACGATGCACAACCGCCCTATCGTCAATACACGAGACGAACCGCACGCCGATGCCTCTAAATACAGGAGACTGCACGGCATCGCAGGCGACGCAAATATGTCCGAATACGCAACCGCACTCAAAGTCGGAACAACAGCACTCGTTATCGCGCTCATTGAACAACGCAGGGTTCCCGAAAGTCTATCACTTGCAAATCCGATTGATACCATCAAAACTGTATCGCATGACCAAACGTATCGATGGTTGGTCACGACAACTGACGGAAAAACGATGTCTGCTATTGACCACCAGCGTGAATATCTCGCACTCGCGCAGAAATATCTCGCGGATACCACAGCGTTTGAAACAGATTGGATACTCACAGAGTGGGAAAGCACACTCAACGCACTTGAAACGGATCCGATGGCACTCGTAGACCGCCTCGATTGGGTCGCAAAGAAATGGTTACTTGAGACTTTCGCTGAAGAGGAAGGAATCGGATGGGACGACCCATGGCTCCAGAGTTTGGATTTAGAGTATCATAACATCAATATGGATGAAGGGCTATACTATGGAATCCCGATGCGTCGGGTCGTCACGGACGAACAGATTGAAGCCGCACTCCATAACCCACCAGCCGGTACACGGGCTTACTTCAGAGGACGTGCCGTTGATCGGTTCGGGGCATCTATAAAGGCGATACAGTGGGATAGCATTACCTTTACTGTTAACGGACGCACTCGAGAGGTGAACCTCAACGCACTCGCCGAGGCAGAGATCGCACAGCAATATAACGAGGCACTTGACGAATCGCCAACCGTTGGAATACTCATTAAAAAATTGGGGTTATGAGAAGATGGCTATCAGTTATCAGTTACAAGAGGAAACCTCTGAAGTTTAAGAAAATATTTCGGTAATTCTATATTTTCTTCAGGCCCGGTAGGTTCGGTTTGAAACCGAACCGGACTGCCAAAGAAATTACCGAAGTAATAAATTAATCTTCATTAGAAAAACCGAACTGAAAACTGAAAACTACTAAAAAGGAGAATGAAAATGGCAGCCAATATAATCGCTCAGCTTGAACGCAAGCAGAGAGATACAAAACCCATAGGACCTGGGGATGGCGACGGTGATAACGAAGGACCGAAACGTCAGAAAGTCAGTCGTCCAGATACGCAGGAACTCCTTAAACGCATGCGACGTGTTGATAAAGATCAGTCTCGCCGCTATCGCCAAAGAACGGGGGAGTGATGCGTTTAGAGCGGAATCTCCTAAACCAAAGCGAGCCTGAGTATGAAGCTATCGCACGACAGACACCGGTGAACCACAAAGGCGATTTCCTCGATCTCTTGAAACACGCGAACTATCCATTGAAGACGGTGGTGCCAGCAGATACTGCACAACATGCCACGGAGATCGAAATTGCACATAGCACTACCGTCATCGCTGTGCTTTACCGAGACGGGGTCATGATCGCAGGCGACCGACGTGCCACTGCAGGGACCTCTGTCATTTACGATCGCGCCGAGAAAGTCTTGCAAATTGATAGACATTCCGTGCTTGCCATCTCAGGTTCACCCGCAATCGCTTATGAAATTGCGAGAGTCCTGGAACACTCGTTCCAATACTTTCGTCGCAGCCAGCTCCAAGAGTTGAGCCTTGAAGGGAAGCTTCGGATGTTGTCACGGCTCATACGCGACAACTTGGCAATGGCACTCCAAGGCATCGGAGGCGTTATCCCTATCTTCGCGCTCTACGACTTAAATGCCGACGAGGACAATAACGGCGGAAAAATCTTTTTCTATGACGCACTCGGCGCGCACTTTGAGAACGTCGATTTTGCAACAACCGGCTCCGGTTCTATCTGGATCCGTGGTGTATTACGCTACCTATCGCGCTTCGGGGATACACCGCTGCCCGAAATGGACCAACAACAAGCAGCAATCACAATCCTACGACTTTTGGACATCGCAAGTGAATACGATGCCGCAACGAGTGGATACAACGCCAAAGTCAATATTTTTCCAAATGTCAAGGTCGTAACACGCTCCGGTGTTGATACCATTTCTGACGATAATTTAGCGACCTGGTACGCCGAAGCACAACCGGCTCAGTAGGAGCGAGTTGTGCTCGCGATTGACGATGATGCGGTAGGAGCGAGTTGTGCTCGCGATCTTTAATACCATTTCCGACGCACAGGTAGTCTAAAACACATAACCCTAATCAATACTAAAAGGAGAGGAGTCGTCAGTTGTCAATTGTCAGTCATCCGTTTGTGGTACGGAAAACGTCTGCAACTACCACATGCTTAACTGACAACTGAAGACCGATAACTGATAACCATTTCCAATGCGAGATGAACCATATCGATGGATAGAAGCGATTCAAGACCGACGAGATTATATTGAAGACCAACTCCGTCCCGGCAGCCCGGTCGTCGGCATTACCTATAACGAAGGCATGCTGCTCTTGACAATTGGGAAGGGACAACGGAAAATCTTTGAGGTACACGACCGAATCGCACTCTCCGCAATCGGACACCCGGCGGATATTGAACGCCTCCGAATGCTCGTTACGGATACCGCAAGCGTTCAAGGTTTTCAAAATGCCACTGAAGATGTGAACCTCCATCGACTCACGAACTATGTCCTTGCACACACTTTTAAGCAGGCTTATGAGTCTATTGTCGGTGAGGCTTATATCATCAAAATGTTACTCGCCGAACTCGGCAGTACGCCTGAAAAAGATCTATTTACCGCAATCAACTTTGATGGCATCGTCCGAACCGACACAAAATTCGCAGTTATCGGCGGAACAGAAGTGATTGAAACCGGTATGCAAAACTATCTGACGAATGCACCCGCCGACGCAGACAGGGATTTGACCGCTGCGCTACGGTTGAGCTTAGAAACTTGGGCAGTCGGTAAGGAATTGAGCACACGAGAACCAGAAGACACCGATGTAGAAGAGACGCAAATGGATACGACGCAGATGTACGAAGTTGTTGCCGCTGCCCGCGAAGACGGTGAAATTGAAGCAGGGGTCTTAGAAACAACACAGCAAGGTGCAAGCAAATTCCGGCTCCTGACCTCTCAAGAGGTCGAAGCCGCACTGTAACACTTATCGGTTAGAGGAAGTTAACAGGGGTCAGCTAACAGTTTTCAGTTAAAGAGGTGTCTTGTGGAGGACCGAGACAGAAAATATACCAGACACAATTTCTTAACTGATAACTGAAAGATTTTTTTCGCAGAAAAAAATCGTACTGATAACTGACAACTAAAAAAAAATGAACAAACGCATTTTTGGAATCGAAACCGAATTTGGATGCATGACAGACACCGAGCGGATTCGTGGTACCTCGGAAGGGGTCGCAGCACGCGTTCGGGATTACGTCTTCGATGTCTTAGAACTCGGACTTCGCGATATTCACTACCGAGACTGGGGCGAACCGCCCGGGAACGGTGGATTCCTCTTCAACGGGGGTAGGCTCTATATTGATATGGGGCACCTGGAATACGCAACCCCAGAATGCGGAACGCTCTTCGATCTTGTCGCCTACGATAAAGCCATTGAACGGATCATCAATAGTATCCTCACAGATACAGGACTGCCGACCGCGTTCTTCAAGAATAATATCGATCATTTCACCGGTGCAACCTTTGGATGCCACGAAAACTTCCAAATTAGCCGAGATGTACCGTTCTATAAAGTCGTTATCCCGACACTCATGCCGTTTTTTGTAACCCGCCAAATTTACGCGGGTGCTGGCAGAGTCGGTGTCTATGATGAGATGATTGAGTTCGGAGATTTTCAACCCGAACTCAGCGAACAACGCGATTATCAAATCTCGCAACGCGCAGATCACATCGTTACCGAAATTTATGAGTGGATCCAGTTCAGCCGCGCTATTATAAACACACGCGACGAACCCCTGAGCGATTACACAAAATATCGACGATTACACCTCCTCGTCGGTGATTCTAATATGTCCGAATACGCAACGGCACTCAAAGTCGGCACAACGGCACTACTGCTCACCGCAATCGAAGAATTCTATGAAAGGCATGGCGAAAAACTCCCGCTCCCCGGTTTTGAACTCGCGGACCCTGTATACGCAATTCGACACATTTCGCGGGATAATACTTTTAAATGGCGCATTGAACTTAAATCTGGAAAAACAATCTCCGCTATTGATTTACAACGAGAGTATCTCAACTTCGTTCAGGCTTTCATCACCGAACAAGATGAAGAAACCCAATGGATACTTACTGCATGGGAATCTATACTTGATGACCTCGATGCCGGTTGGGAAAATGTTATCTCCCGTGTCGATTGGGCCGCAAAAAAATGGATGCTCGAGGCTTTCATCGCCGAAGAGAAACTTGATTGGGATGACCCTTGGATCAAAAGCCAAGATTTAGAATATCATAATATTCATACAGAAAATGGACTCTACTACGCTTTGGAAGCGCAGGGACAGATGGAGCGCGTTATAACTGATGAACAGATTATCTACGCTATTAACAATGCACCTCAGGATACCCGCGCAAAAGTACGCGCCTTCCTCATGCGAACCTTGACACAATACCGGATGCCGTGTATCGTCGATTGGCATCAAATCTACGCAGGACATACAGAATATTTTGAGATGAAAGAACCACTGGACACCAACATCGCAAAAGCACAAAGATGGATGAAGAGACTACGAAAACGACCCCCGCGCAATTGATTCGTGGTCTCCACAGCGTGACAAACCCGACTATACGACCGTCGATTTTAATCGATAGCTAGGAACGCATCACGTGAATCGCTAACACAAGGAGAGAACCATGGCTAAGGACAGATGTCTACACACGGATTGTGAAGGATTTTACCGTCGAGACTTTCTTAAAGCAGGCGCACTCGGTTTGTTCGGATTGAGCCTCACAGACTTTTTCCGACTCCAAGCACACGCCGCAACCGCCGCAGAAGCAAGCGTCAACGCACCGAAAACTGCTGCCGGCACCGCAACATCCGTTATTCTCGTCTGGTTAGGTGGTGGACCAAGCCATCTTGATATGTGGGATCTCAAACCGGACGCACCTGAAGAAATTCGCGGGCTTTTCAAACCGAGAGCGACAAACGTAAACGGCATACAAATTAGTGAATATCTCCCGAAACTCGCACAACAGACCGATAAACTCTGCATCATCCGTTCGATGACCTCTCCTGAGGCAGCCCACGAGCGTGGAACACACTATATGATGACAGGTTATCAACCCTTACCCGGGTTTGCCGTTCCCGGATACGGGGCTGTTGTCTCCAAACTCAGAGAACAGCGAACCGCTTTACCACCCTACATCTCTGTACCGGCACCCGTCGCTTATGGCGGTGGTGGGTTCTTAGGCGCATCGCTCGCACCTTTCTCGCCCGGCGGAAATCCCGCAAGCAAGAACTTCAAAGTCCGAGACTTAGAGCCACCCAACGGGGTCTCTGTTGAGCGCGTTGAACGGCGACGCTCCTTAAGGCAAGCCGTTGATGCCGCCTTCAAAAAGTACGAAGCAGGAAACCCCGCTGCTGAAGCCGTCGATAACTTCTATACTTCCGCATATAACCTAATGAGCTCCTCGGATGCACGCGCCGCGTTTGACCTTAATGCCGAACCGGATAAAACCCGCGACGCATACCGCCGAGACACTTTCGGGCAAAGCTGCCTCCTCGCACGCAGACTCATCGAAGCAGGTGTTAACTTCGTCACTGTCAGCAACGGCGGATGGGATAACCACAACAATATCTTCTCATCTTTGCCAGGGAAACTCAACGCTTTCGATCAGACAATGGCGACCTTAATATCTGATCTGACGGATCGTGGATTGCTGGAGAGCACCCTCGTTATTGCTATGGGCGAGTTCGGCAGAACGCCTGTCATCAATAGAAACGCCGGACGCGACCACCATTCACGTGTCTTCTCAATCATGTTAGCCGGCGGCGGGGTCCAAGGTGGACAAGTCATCGGTGCTTCAGACCCACTCGGTATGGAACCTGCTGAAACACCCGTCCGTCCAGAAGATTTGTCAGCGACGCTCTATCAATCGCTCGGCATCGACTACAACCAGCACCTTGAGTCGCCAGACGGTGTCCGAATCGTCCTCTCGCGCGGCGGAAGACCGATTCGCGGTGTCCTTGCTTAACGCCCGTGACTTGTCCGCAGGCGGGGTTTGATGAAGTTTAAGAAAACAAATCGGTAATTGACGGGAGAACCATAAATGGTTTCCCTACTACAAACAGGCAGGTTCGTAGTAGTGCGATTCATCGCACGTTCTGACATTACCGAATTAATAAATTAATCTTCACCTAACCCCACTTGGCGTATTTATTATGTCTGCAGGCGGGGTTTGAAACCCCGCTCACGCGACATTTCACCCTTATGTACAAGAAACAGTCCCTTTTGATTTTTATCTCTGTTTTCTGTTGCTTCTGCACACCCGCCGGTTTTGCAGACCAACCGCTGTCGCCGATCTGGTCACTCGAATTCAGTCCCGACGGAAAAACGCTTGCCGTCGGAAAATATCAGTGGGTTGAACTCTGGGACCTGGAGACACAACGTGTCATTCATGTCTATGAGCCACACGTTGGCGATGTCCGATGCCTTGAATTCTCCGCCACAGACCAAACCTCGTCGCTAAGGCTCTATGCAGGCAGCGGCATCCCAGCACAAAGCGGCGAAATACGAATTTGGGACGTCGTATCCGAAGAACTCATAAAAAGCTTTGAGATTCATGCCGATACCGTTGAATCTATCGCTTTAAGCCCAAATAACAAAACGCTGCTCACTGCAAGTATGGATGAATTGAGCGCTGTCATCGATATAAACCTCCTTGAAAATACCGAGGAATTTATAGACGAACAGGCGAAATGGTTGACCCAACACGTCGGGAGAGTCCTCTGTACCCTCTATCACCCGAATGGCACATACTTTGTCACAGGGAGTGAAGATAAAACCATAAAAGTATGGAATCCAGAAACCTTTAACGTCTTGGTGAACTTTGACGCGAACGATGACGCTGTTTATAGCCTCGCCTATTCCGTTGATGAAAATGTGATCGTTTCCGGTTCCGCAGATAACGCCGTCCGCACGTGGCGTGTCGCCCCGGCAGGTGGCGACGAAGATATTCCTGTCAGTCAGAATTCATCAGATATGACCGGTGCCCTCGTTCGCGAATACAACGGGCATCAGGGCGCTGTTTACAGTGTTGATGCAGCTTTCGTCTCACTAAGGCAGAACAATCAAGCGGCGATGATCGCCTCCGGTAGCGCAGATACTTCAGTGATTATCTGGAATATCCGATCAGGAAACCGTTTCCGCACTTTTGATGAATCGACCGATGCTGTTTACGCAGTCAAATTCAGCCCAGATGGTCGGTTCGTCGCAGCCGGAGGGCGCGATGGAAAAGTACGACTCTGGAATCTCCGTAGACGGGCATTAACTCACGAGTTCTAAACGATTCAATACTTGCACCTGCTGCTTTTTTGTAGCACAAACTGTTAGTTTGTGTCCAGAATGCTCGGTTTTCCGAAAATTTTCATCTAACAGAACGGACTCCAATCAAATTTTTGTAGCACAAACTGTTAGTTTGTGTCGCCAGAATGCTGACAACTAATTTGGGAGGATCTTTCACGATGCTTACCAATACGATACCCCTTTTGACAAGGACAATCCAAACGTTTTTCGTCCTGCTCTTTATCGCCTTTGTAGGGATTGGGTTACCCAACCCCTACGCCTTCGCGCAAGGGACACCGCGACTCAATTCACTCTTTCCAGCAGGCGGGCAACCCGGCACAACTGTTGAGGTCGCTATCCAAGGTGCCGATTTAGACGACCCACACGAGGTCATTATTGAAGGTGAATCCGGCATTACCGCACAACTGCATCCCGCTGGCGGTGAAGTCGATAATACACACAAACCGGTATTTGAGGCAAATTGTGGACAGTGCCACGAACTCCGATCCCCGAGCAACAGATCAATGACACCCGCACAGTGGAAAGCAACCGTTCAACGGATGATTACCGAGAAAGGTGCCGAAATCAGTGCCGACGCACAGACGCAAATCGAAGATTATCTCGCATCTGCAGCGCGAGCGAGTGCCGGGTTAACCGCCGAATTATATATCGCACCCGACGCACCCATCGGGCTTCGAGAAATTCGGATCGTCGGTAAGCACGGCACCTCCACCGCATGGCCCTTCGAGGTAAGCCAAACGCCGAATGTCATCGAGACCGAAGCCAACAATGACCCAGAATCCGCCACCCGCATTGAACTACCAAGCCTCATCAACGGGGTTGTCAACCCCGGTGGCGACGAAGATTATTACGTCTTTGAAGGTACTAAGGGGCAACGCTGTGTGTTCAGCGTCAAGGCGTATCGCCTTAATAATGTCAGCCAACAATTCTTCAATCCAACGATCTCTGTTTTCAGTGCCGACGGGGTCGAACTCGCGCGCAGTAACGGTTTCTATAGCCTCGATCCGCTCATTGATGTTACGCTTCCTGAAAACGGTCCTTATCTCCTACGTATCCGTGATCTATTACACCGCGGAAATCCTGATTCCGTCTACCGATTGATGATCGGTGTACTCCCCTACAATACCTATCTGTTCCCTACCGGTGGAACATTGCCGCTCGAAAATACGGATAACATACGCACGACACAGGAGACCGAGCAGGTATTGTATGGGCCAACACCCCCACCGAAAACCAATGTCGTTCGGTGTGTTATCGGCGGTGAAAATCTACCGGAAACGGAATGGCAGGTCAAGTTGACAGCGGATGATCAACCCGGGCTCAAACAGATTCGTACGCCGTACGGTATCTTTCCCTTCATCGTCAACGCGCACCCAGAAACTATAGAGATGGATGTTGACCTTCAGACGACACCAGACGAGCAGACGACTCAAGAGACGACAGCACAATCCTCCGAATCCGAAATTCTTTTTCAGACGAAATGTAGCGCCTGCCACGAACTCCGGTCACCGAGTAATCGCGCCCTCTCTGCTGAAGAATGGACGAACACCATTACACGTATGGCGAATAAAGAGAACGCCGACATGACTGACACTGAACGCGACCGTATCATCGCTTTTGTCGCGCAGGAAGCAGGACGCTTAGGTGAACTCATCGCACGCCAACTCGAACATGCGCAACACATCACAACACCCGGCGCGATTAGCGGACGTATCGCTGAACCCGGTGAAGTCGATTACTACCGCTTTACCATTTCGGAAGGCACAAGCCTCGGACCGTGGTGGGTCATCTTCCCTTTTGATAATGTTGATGAAAAAGGGTTTGATACCGTCTATCCACCTGAAACTGAGATTGAGCTCGACAAAGAATACATCGGCAAAGACGGTCGAAAAATCGGGTGGTATAAAACCAATCGCAGAGGCGAGAACGTCTTCTCAAACGTCCCCGAAGACGATGTCACCGGCTATGCCTTGACCTATCTCGAATCCGATCGCGATAAGAACTATCTCTTATCTCTCGGTTCCGATGATACCATCAAGATATGGGTGAACGACAAACTCGTTTTCAGTAAATACGTCCACCGTCCACTCCGCCGTGCCGATGATGTCATCCAGCTGCCTGTCTCTAAAGGTAGAAACAAGATCCTTGTCAAGGTTACCAACGGTTATGGACCGTGGGGGTTTTTCGCAGATATAGGTGGGTATTCGCTTGCTGTCTCCGCTGAAAGCCTGAACTCACCATTGAGTCCATCTCTCACCTTGCTCGATGCAAACGGACAGGTATTAGCAAATAATGCCGGTATCGGCGGCAGACGCAACGCTATTATCGATTACAGCTTCAATCAACCCGGTGAATACGCTGTCAGAGTTGAGGACATTACTGGAAACGGGGGTGCTGGATATGTCTATCATTTAGATGTCCGTCCAACGAAACCCGATTTCGCGATCTCCGTAACACCAGATAATCCAAATATCGGACGCGGTGGGACCGTTTTGTTGAACGTGACGCTCCAACGCCGTGTCGGGTTTACAGAGCCGATACTGCTCTCGGTTGAAAATTTGCCACCTGGTATCACGGCAAGTGAGAGCGCAATCCTCTCTGGTGCTGGCACAACGCAAGGGTACATTACGCTCACCGCTGCACCCGATGCCGAACTTGAACATCGAGTCGTTGAGGTTGTCGGTTCCGTCACCACTGCTACCGGTAACGAATACCGTCGTGCAGCAACCCCGGTTGAAGTCTATCGGATTCAGAACAACGATCAGACGGTCCAAAGGAAAAGCGTTGTCGTCAGTGTTACCGAGACCTCGCCTGTTGTCTTATTCACGCAATTAGAGGAGATCGTCGTAACCCCGGGCGCACCGATTGATCTCATCGTAACAGTTGATAGACAAGGTGGCAATCGACAGAACCTGAACCTGACCGCTGTCGGTCTGCCTTTCGGTGTGCGTCTCCAGCGACAAAATACCTTGCTCCGAGGAAATCAGACAGAGGCGACCCTAAGGCTTTTGCCAAATATTGTCAGTAGGGGAAATAATGAACTCCGCCGTAACCCGTTCATCGGTACACAACAGACGCGTCCGTACACCATTGTCGTCAACGCATCTGTCGGTCAGCGGATTGTAGCAAGCAGCCCTGCCATCAAACTATGGCTCGGAAACCGTCCAGACACAAATGCGGACGAACAACTCGGTGGCAATTAAAGCGAACCGTCCGTCATCTCTCTGCAGGCGGGGTTTGATGAAGTTTAGGAAAATATTTCGGTAATTCTACATTCCCCAGGTCCGGTAGGTGCGGTTTGGAACCGCACCGGATTTCGCCAACAAATTACCGAATTAATAAATTAATCTTCATTAACACCGCCTTCTATAGATATACCCTTAATCCTTCGGATATACAGATTTTTTACTAAAAACTGACAACTCATAACTGAAAACCCTTAAAAAATTTGACATTTACACAAAATTGTCGTATACTTAATATCACTGTGGACGATAATACCGAAAAAATCCACTTTTTTGGGTAAATTTCGCAAAATAAATTTGACATTCGCAGTTTTCTGTGGTATACTTAATGTTGCTTGTGTGCCAAAAGCTCAAGATAGGAGCATCAAGCGAGGTGCAATTCCTCCGTTGGCAAATTTTTTGAAAAATAAATTTGACATTCAGATCAGAGTGTGGTATACTTAAAGACGTACCGCACGGGGGTGTAGCTCAGTTGGGAGAGCGACTGGTTTGCAACCAGTAGGTCAGCGGTTCAACTCCGCTCATCTCCATCGCCTATATCAAAAATAGGTGTTGTTCTTTGACAATTGTATAGAGAGGGTAAATCGGTAGATAGATATTACTTATCAAGCTACTAAGGGCTTACGGTGGATGCCTTGGTGCCAGGAGTCGACGAAGGGCGTGACAGGCTGCGATAAGCTTCGGGGAGCCGCTTAATAGGCTGTGATCCGGAGATTCCCGAATCGGG
>JAODVQ020068669.1:0-13651 GCA_025400075.2 Phenganax stokvisi
GTTACTAAATGTTCTAGGGCTAGTAATCTGTAGAGAGAATGGATGGAGGAGGGAGATGGAGGAATAGAATACAGTGTAAGATGAAGGCAGAGGACCATAGAGAGAGGGTAGGGGAACATGGGAGTGAAAAACATATTTGGAGCCGAACGTCTTTGGAACCTCTTTTGACGCATACTATAGTATGTATGTTGTGCATAAATATAACCCAATTTTAACATGTCCTCTACATGTATTATATAGACATATATTACACCCCTTTCGCATAGGATGGGGCGAACCCAGTTGGATGTGAGATGACTTGTCTACATGAGTGTCTAAACTGGGCCGAACCCGGTTTTGCACCCTGGGTTCAACCCACTTTCCTTAGACAATGTATACTACCCAAGGTGCATGTGAATTAACGGAAGATCATTTTAACCCAGGTTCGACCCACGTGTGGATAAGGTTGCATGTGAAAGGGGTGTTAGCCATTTTTGACATTTTTCTGGGAATATTGGGCCATGTTCATAAGAATAATAGACAAGGTACGTACTTGGGAGTAATATATAGTTGCTACCTTCAAGCATAAAAGAATGGAATAATTGGAATTTTTTGAGCATAATGTGTCAAGGCCTATTTTGATACAAGTAACCCAATTTTGGTTGTTACCTCATGTAAGTTTCCCCAAATATGCAAAGTCAGCATTTATTATATTGCATGGGTAACAGTACATAGCTATATACCCTGAAGTCATACGGTATCCCTCTTACATTCCCCCTAACTCCCTGCGTATCCCTCTGACTCCCTGCATACCCCCCTGACTCCCTGCATATCCTCCTGGCTCTCTGCATACCCCCCTGACTCCCTGCATACCCCCCTGACTCCCTGCATATCCTCCTGGCTCCCTGCATACCCCCCTGACTCCCTGCATATCCTCCTGGGAATATGCAGGGAGTCACTACCTATGTACTGTAATAAATGCTGACTATGCATATTTGGGGAATCTTACATGAGGTAACAACCCCAATTTTAATATTGTAGTGATAGTGTCCTTTGGTTGATGTCCTCTACACATGTCAGACAGGTTGGTGTCCTCTACACATGTCAGACAGGCTGGTGTACTCTACACATGTCAAACAGGCTGGTGTCGTGTAAAAGAACCTTTCTCTTCTGGTGGAGGTTCTGATGCGAGTGGAGTCAAGAGAGAGCTGACAACGACGCAGTCGACCGTGAAGAAAGAGAGATTCTTTAGTTCTCCTTGACATCACCTCTCTTGTACTACTGTCCAACTAGTAGGAGGTGGAGAAAGCAGAGGAGGAGGAGGAGGTAGGGGGAAGGACATACGTAGGAGAGGAGAGGAATTTGGAGAAAGGATATGGGAGAAAGAGATGGGTGAAAATAAAAATGGCAATATTATGTATAACGTATATTATTTCAGGTTATATTGTATGTATAGTGTAACTTAATGAGCTCAGGACTTCTTAGAGGACAAATGATATCACAGCACTCAATGCGCTCCAGATATTGGAATCATCACAGCTCATTACATACACATTAGTTCTCTACAAAATATGGCAGGATATATAGTTGAAAGGTGGAAGAGGATAGGAGGAGGAGAGGGAGGAGGAGTATATATATAGGAAGAAGATGAAGAGGATGAGGAGAGAGAAAGAGAGAGAGAGAGTGATACCTGTTTACAAAGAGTATCAGTAACAGGTGACCACCATGGCTCTGCCAGGGTCCGACTAAACAGCTCGGTATTGACCTCTGACCCCAGACTCTCAACTTTAGCTGGGTCGGGGAAGACAGCAAACTCGTCCGTCCCACTGTTTCTACGACGACCAAGTCGAGACATGGGGGGCCGCAGTGGTACCACTGGTGTTGCAGGGGTGAGATATGTACCAGTCATGGCTGGTACTGCAGTAGCTGCTGCTTGGACCATACCAGCCTCTGACATGTAGATACCTACGTAGGATACAAACAATACAGACACAAAAATCACGTGATGTACATACATACATAATAATATACAACAGAAATTTCCACAACATAACATACCTCTAATACTACTCACTGCAGCAAGCATAAAACAAGTAAGTGTATGTACAAGATAACAGTAAAGCTTGATACTCTTCTCACCATGAGTTAATGCTATGCACTGTAATACAGTTACGTTATGGGGATTTGTAACACTATTTCAGTAAAACAGCACCGTATTTATGCACTTCTGCATTAAGAGTACAACTTCCAGATTCTGACTTACTTTGAGTTACAAAATAAACTGGTTGCAGTATATGTGTATATATGTATGTAAAATAACCTTAGCCAATGTGTGCAATGGGAATGAAATCTTAAAATCTTTAGTGGGCAACATAAAGTGAATCAACTATACATACCAGTAATAGTGGTGGTATAGTACTGGGCAATAAAATGGGACCATAATCTTAAAATATGTACAGCATCATAAAGTAAAGTGTACATCAACTGTACATACCAGCAATAGGGGTGGTAGTACCGGGCATCACGACAGGTACAGAGTATTGGTAGACAGTTGGAGTATGTTGTGGACCACTACCAGGAACTGGTGGTACTCCCTATAACATAGAGAGAGAGAGGGGAGAGGATGAACTACTGCTAATTTGACATCTCAAAGAAATGTATCTGAAACTTTTTATTTATCAAGTTATTATGAAGTTTTTAGTCCCACAAATCATTTTAAATTTGTGTCCTTCAGTTACTGGCAGTATAAGTGTATGACACTCTAGCTCAAGAAATGAAAGGTTATACTGCATGGTTGAAATATCCTGCTACGCAATAATACCCTGTTTAAAACGTGCTAATGTCTATAGCGCGAAGCGGTGCTACGCTACTTTTCGCGTGCACACCCACGCAATATTATCGCACATAAATCTCTGCGCGTGCGTTTACACGCAATTAACGCGTATTTCTGCGACGCATCAACGCGCATGAAAAATTTAACTCACACATAATGCTGTTACTGGTCAAAAAGTACTCTAGTACAGTGAGGCTTGTTGCAAGCGCCACGCTACTTTATTTTTCTGGGGAAAACCCTGGTGAACTAGAGCAGTACAAACCAGTATCTTAATATAATTGTACATGTACATTTAGCGTGATAATATTTACATAGTAGATTCACTTACTGCAGGAGTGTAGGGTCCTGGAACCCCAGATACAATGGCATGGGGGACCATGTGAACCCCAGGGGGAGGTGTGGCCAGCGAGGGGGTCTGTCCAACAGGAGAACCAATAGGATAAGGGGACCCGGGATGTGACGTCTGTTGCGTAAGGTGAGGAGGGAGAGCAGAGATGGGCGGAGTCACCACCTGGACTGTTGGTGCCAACTGAGAGAGGGGCGTGGCTCCATCACCACGGTGACCAGTAGATGATAGTGGTGTACCAGGAGTTGACTGTCCTGGTAACACATCATAGTCCTGTGAAGAAAAACAGTGTATAATGGACCTTTAATGAAGGACAATCTGAGACAAGGAGATTCTGATATAAGGCAGCCACTCTCAAGCCCTAGATAAATTACTCCACCTCACTTACTTACTATATTTCTACCATCCGACTAGGCTGCACTATGTATGTACATATTCTGTCCAGATTGAGCTCTAGTCGGGCGGAGTCCAACCAAAGCGAGAAACGGACAGTAACGTGCCAACACTTGAATTCTGCAATCTGATTGGACTGTAGTTGGGAACAAATCAATGTATAGCAGTGTCCCCCAACTCTCTGTTTCTCCCGTGGGTTGGACCCCGCCCAACTAACTGAGCTCAGTGGTGGTCAGTTTGCTAGGTGGCTTACAGCATACTAATCGGTTTAGCAGTAGCTACAAATCCTAAGCAATTGTGAAAGCTTGCCACTGTTGACCAGTGTAGACAGAAATAGAGTATTCCAACCTGTTTTTGTTGTTGTTGTTGCTGTTGCTGTTGTTGTTGTAGTAATAGAGCTCTCTGTAGTGGATGAAGATCTGTATTGCGAGAGACCAAGGAGGAAAGGGAGTGTGATTATTACATATAATGCAAATAGAGGTAGAGCAGACCATGTGCATATGTATATAGACTGACACAAATACAGGTAGAGCCCCCAAAACTAGCCACATAGGAAATACTGGTTTCATGGGGTAATCCTCCTCCACTCCACATGCACTTCCAAGGAACTCTATATACTCAAGAAAACCACAAGTGAGGGATCATGCGCCTTAATCCCCATAAGGTGATGAAGGGACATTTCTTAGAGGTTAAATGTTATCAGTGTTGTACATCATAGTTATATTGATGCCTGACTCACTCACTTTCTAAGCCAACCATCTGAGGTGAGGCATCATTAGCAACAATTGAATTCTGTAGTGTAATGGCTGGTGTACCCAAATTAACTCCCCCTCCTCCACCTCCTCCTCCTCCACCTGGTGTAGTGGACACCTCTTCTTGAGACCAGGAGGTGCTAGATGAAGAAGATGGTCCGTTGGCTTGCTGGAGAGACAGAGAGGAGATTATTATAAATGTGAGCTTTGATCAAACTGGTAGTCTGCTGGGTTTATACCGAGACATTTTGTGTCATGAACAAACAACAAATATGTTAAAACCAAGTTGTAGAATTTTCGCTAATATAAAGTGATTAATTCAATAATTACAAACTGGCATGTGTAAAAGAATACTAGTAGTAATGGATTAGGTGAATCAGACCTGTGTTGAATAGGAAGAAGAGGAGTGGAAAGAGAGTTTCTGTCGTGCATGAGGATGGTTATGTCGATGGTGATGTCTGGACGAGGAGGAGGAAGAGGAGGAAGGAGGAGGAGAGAGAGCGGTGGGCGTAACAGGATCACCAGAGGCCGAGATTAGTTTCTGTTGGTGTTTGATGATGGCCGAGGTCTGGTTTATTACCTGCTGTGTAGCCACCAGAGACTGTGAGAGGAGGGAGAAAGAGAGAGAAAGACATAGTAGTGGAAAGAGGGAAAAAAAAAAGTTAAAGAGAGAATTAGTGAGTGAACTTGGATATCGCAGTCACCAAGGTGCGTCTGGGCTTTGTGGGCCTATTAGGCACGGGTGACGGAGCCCCCACGAGTCGGACATATGTACATACATTGTAAGTGTTGACTGGATAAACGATGGAGGGATGGCAATGGGAAACACATGAAACTTCTGTGCATATGTCCATTTTAAAAATCATACGGTACACCTTTGTTATGCCATGTACTGTACATATGTATACAAATAACCCTCCTCTCTACAGAGGTGGTTTTTTTGAAAACATTACTGCAGTACATATGCAGTAGATCTATGTAATATCAGAGGTTCTGACCTGGGATATGGCATGAGGTATGGTAGGAGTACAGGGAGAAACAGCTGACATCGTAGACTGCTGTTTGGTCATCACAGTCATGTTTGGTGAAACTGATTCTCTCCTCGATGTTCCTCCACCACCGTGTGACCGTGACGACGAGTGTCGAGTGGGTGTGGCTTTGTCATGGTGGCTCCGCCCCCTACCAGAAGAGGAGGTGGTTGGGGAGAGTGAGGTAGACTTGCTGCTACTCCGAGATCCCCTGTTAGAATGACGGTGACTGTAGTATGGCAAGTGACAGACAAACAGAGAGGAGAGAAAAGCAAAAAGAGTTCATACTAAATTGGCTATACACTGTACGTAGTGCTCATGTGTACTTGTGTAAGTACATATGTAGCTGACCGTGGATTAATTAAACTTTGTACCAAGATTGGAAATGGCACACGTGATGCGCATTATAGCAATACATTTTCGAGCGGACATCCTCCTAGCCGTGTGTAGCCACCAGCCGGATGAGAATTCATTAAAGAAAACTGTACACCTCCCCATAGACTGCAGCAGAGGGAATCATAGGCCAAGTTGAAAATTGTACATACCTGTGTCAAAATATCAACAAGCTCTAAGAATGTGCACTATGCAGTCATGCAGATAGCCACGTTATAATCACACTGTCTCCAATCCCGATTGTGGAGTCTATGTAAATCTATGGTACCATGACATACTACAATTATGCGCTGCATGACATGTACAGTGTACTGTATCCAGTAACTAACCTGCCATGGCTCCTTTCCTTATCTCTGTCTCTATCACGATCCTTTTCTCTCCCCCTCTCCCTCTCCTTTTCCCTCTCCCTCTCTCTATCTCTCTCTCTGAACCGATTGTAGTGACCCTGTGAAGAGTGACTTCCATGATGTGACGATGAGGAGGAGTGGGAGGAGTGATGATGGGCGGAGGAGGAGGATATTGGTTGGTTCCCACCTCGGTGACTCCCAGAATGACTGTGTGACGAGTGTAATGAGGAGGAGGTGTGGGTGTGTGATGATTGAGGGAGAGAGGGGCTACTCTGTGCGTGGGAGGTGTGTTTGGTTGCTGAGGAAGAGGAGGAGGTGTGGGTGTGCAACGATTGAGAGAGGGAAGGGCTACTGCGGGCATGATGAGAGGAGTGTTTAGTACTCTGGGAGGAGGAGGTGGCCGTGGCAGAGGAGGAAGTTTTAGATTTAGTATGTGATTCATCAATCTTTGTTCTGAGGTTTTCAAAAGGAAAAGAAAACAGGAGAGAAAGATATCAAGAAAGGGAGAGTTGACCCTCTTGCTCTGTTCAATACATAGCCTCATTAGGTATGGAACATCTAAGCAGTAACCGTGGTAACTATTGATCAAGGTGCGCATGGTTTGGTGGGCCCAGTGGGCACTCGTGATGGGGACCTCATGTGAA
This sequence comes from Phenganax stokvisi, assembly GCA_025400075.2. Classification (NCBI taxonomy): domain Eukaryota; kingdom Metazoa; phylum Cnidaria; class Anthozoa; order Malacalcyonacea; family Clavulariidae; genus Phenganax; species Phenganax stokvisi. The sequence continues at coordinate 6,716 of JAODVQ020068669.1, forward strand.
TTGGGCATAAGAATAGGATATTGTACTTGATAGTGGAAAAGAGGAATAAACATGAACAGTGATGTTCCCAGGCTGAGCTTGGTGGTGATTATAAAATTCCCTAATTTCAAAGTTGAAAACTGTACCTAGTAACACCCTAGTATACTTCAGAAATGTTGTGGTATAATCAATAGTGGCTATACATTTTGTGTGAAGCCATTGCCACATTGACAATTCCCTGCAATAGTACACTATATAACAGTCTGCATAATATGCAGGCCACCACTACATGCTGGAAAACCCCTTCGTTCACAATACTCTCTATGGAGTTTTCTATTTAATGCACAGCAAAACCAATGAATATCACTAAATGCTGCTTGAAAGGTGTGTAAGACCTTAAACATAGGCAAGAGGTATTTCAGAGTTGCATTAAGGGTTGGCTACTATAATACACAGGTAGAGTGGGCTAGAACAAACCAAATCTATTACAATGAGATAAAGTCAAGGCGAAATGTGTTTAAATATTATGATGCTATACTCCCTAAGAGACTATATAGCACAAAGTCAGCAGTACAATGTATGTACCTCTTTGTCAATGAGGGAGGTTTCTCCCATTGTGAGACTCCATTCTTCTTGTTGTAGTAGTATATTCTACCAGAGGAACTGGTCTGTTCTACCCAAACACTCTCTCCTTCTTCCTCTTCCTACACCAGCCATCCAGCCAGCCATCCAGAGTGGAGCAGTTAGGAAAAACATTTTGTATATAACTCACAATATCACATACAATATAATTACAATATGACCTGCAATATATACAGCACATTGTATATAGTGCTTTCACTAAAGGTGTTCATTCTGTACTTCCTTGCTACCCTTTTCCTAGAGAAGGAACTGATTTCTGTATTAATGAGAGCACATTTCCACTTCGAACAGCCTTTCTTGAGATCCCATGTCAGCAGCAAAGCCATACACCCATCAAGGCTCACTCCTCAGAATGTTCTAATTCCACATTACCACAAAATTTTTACCTAAACTATACTTTTGTATACATAGTGTGCATAATAGTGCTTACTGCACTTGTATGCCTTACGCATGTAATTTGTACATGTGCATGAATGTGTACTACAGGTGTGTACTAAAACGCATCGTATATTTATAAACGTATGTACAGTACCTCGCAAGGTCTCTTTCTGCCGCCGTTGCTCTTGTTATTAGTACTGCTACTACTGGTACTGTTGCTGCTAGCAGAGACTACATGGTTGACAGGCTGAGATGCTGTAAAATACACAGAGAGAGGACATAATCATACATAAACTCATACATACAATATGCACAACACAAAATGTGACAGGTTGGAAGTCACTTCGCTGAACATGACATCATTATGTGATAATTTAAAGTCAGTGAAACGAAATTGCATTTTTTCACTGTATCCATTGTTCTTGATTTGTTTTGCTCTATCTTTAGTAACATTTCTAAATTTAGCTCTTATATACTGCTACACTTCCTTTAACATAGGTGTTCTCCACATATTACATAGGATTAAATGCCCATGCACTGGAAAATGCCTTGCGTGCAATATATTACTCATTGCAATAGAGAGCAATGATTGTGTGAAGGTGGCGCAAAAAATTTAAGAAAATGTTTTCAGTTTTTCACCTGGCTGGGACTGTTTTGAATAAACCACTATATACTGTGTATAAACTTAATAACCTAATATATACGTACATATGTACATGTATATATCATATATATATAATGCTAAAATAACAGGGAAAAACAGTGAAACGACCGAGTCAAAAAAATACTTTTCCCGGAGGACTACCTTCATATAAACAGATAGTTCACACTTTAACTTATGTATAGAGGTTCCACAGTAACACCCAGTGATCATCCCAAACACACAGCCTCATTCCCACACTCTTTCAGGGGGAGGGTGAAGAGCCTGGTAGACACTGTATGTGCATGTGCATAAAAGTCATGGAATTCAGTGGGAATCAGATACAGCTTCTTGACACATGTTCTTATATTATGAATATAGAAACAAGCAGCATGGTGTTCTTGGTGTTTGTGAGGACTAAATCAGTTACTAGCTACATATGAAGAAGCTTCCTTCAACATCCTTTAGATTCTGATGACCTCAGAGCAACAGTAATTTAACGAGGTCCTATTATTTTCAGCACACAATACCTATACAGATCAGGCTCTCCCCCTAGGATAGAGCCTGGGAACGACGCAATCCTACACACTCAAACAAATTATGTACATATATACGTATCTGTCCTTTACATGGAGGTTGCTCCTCCCTTTAACACCTTGTATTTTGTCCTTAATATGGAGGTGCGTACCATCTCTTTGGACGTTAAATATTATTAACAGAAGAGTAGCCTTTTGGAGATCTACTGTGTCTTAAGACCCCGATACTGCACATACACAACTTATACTGGTTAAGAAATCTGATTTTAACGTAAACTGATTTACATGCAATAGTGTTAAAACCAATTACATACTGTACCAAACCACTATGTTTCTATATATAGATCATACATACAGTCTTGTATATACTAGAACTGGCTTAGAAATATTTAGACTTGAAGCTAGCTATACACCAGAATAGGTACATATATTCTGTGCGGTCCTACTAGACCTTTTCCTCAAGCACCATTATACCCACATGTAGATCGAACCCAGGTTAGATGATATTCTGTTCACATGCATTTTCGGTAGTATACAAGTCTAAGAAAACTGGGTCGAACCCAGGGTCTGAAACCAGGTTCGACCCAGTATAGACACTCATGTGAACGGGACATTCCACATCCAACCCGGGATCACCCACTCTCATGTGAAATGGTATTAGAGAAATCCGTTAACAAGTTCACGACCTATATATACATAATATTATAGTGATTAAAACTTCACAAATTGCCCAAATTATAGTTACAGTACTGTAATACTGTCGCAGAGCACAAACCATGTGTGGGAGGAGTTGCAAGAAGATGTCAGACTAAGGTTTCGAAGCTTATACAGTAGTACTTACTTCCATACTACCTTCAATTTTTCCTGATCTAGTTCTGCCCACAAACGGGCATACACATATTTCTTGCGATGTAAATGTACTATATACTACAGTGCAACCTCTGTGTACAAGAATGACAAGTATGTCCGTTGTAGAGGGGGTTTCCCAGATGTCAAATAGTACACTACAATCTATTTAGTATGGAGCAATGGCCTTTGTAAGGAGGTCATCCATTTCTCTGAGGTTCCACTGCATGATGACATTACCTTGCTGTTGTTGTGAATGGCTGTGTCTACTACTACTGGAGGAGGAGGAGCTACTGGTCGCTGGTGTCTGATGTTGGTGGTGGTGACGATGGTGATAATGGTGATGATGATGGTAATGATGTCGCGGTGTCGTCTCCAATGACGATGACAGACTCTCTCTCAGTTCGGCTCGCGGGTGATTCCTCACGTTGGACGACACAGACTTACTGTTCCGTGTGGACGATATGGTGGGATCATCGGCTGAACTCCTGGTTGATGAATGCCTGTAGTCCCTCATTGATTGATTCTGATCAATAAGTTCGGAGGAAGGGAGAGTTAAGAGAGGAGAGATGGAGATGAGGAGGGAGAGAGGAAAAAAGGAGGTATGGAGATCAGAGAGTGAGAGAGAGAGAGAGGAGGAGGAACAGAGGAAAAATGGAAGAAAGAGCGAGCGGGAGAGAGTAGGGATGCATAAAAAGAGAAGCGAAAAAGAAGTGAAAGATGAAAGAGAAAGAAAAAAGGAGTATATAAACATATGTACGATTGGTTTTCACTGTATGTTTATCTACATTATATTGTGTATGTATGTACATTGTATATAACGTCCACAGTATAATACAATATAATGCTGGCATTAGTATAATACTGTAATACAGTGATACGCAGTAGGATAATATTGAATATTGAATACAGATGTTTAATGGGCTACACGTGTGTGCCTGGATCAAAGTTACATACAGTATATGATACATTACACAATGTAGCATAAGCAGTATATACACGTCTACAGTGTCCATGAGCTTGCTTGGGTCTAGGCACGAGAGAGAGAATAAATATTCTCATGTACAGTATAGCTATGTAAGTAGGATCCAGTACACAAGATCAACAGACTGAACTGTACATTCAATTCGTGTAGTTCTTCCCAGCTGCTGCTACTTCTCTTTACCTTACTACTGCTGCCTCCTCTGTCTCGATTACGGTCCGTCTTGGACGTCGACGAATCGCGGGAGCTGCGGAGAAACGGAACAGAAACGGGGAATGAAACGGTGAGACACGTTTTCTAAAGACCGCCTATAGCTACGCCTCTGCTAACGTACTGAACACACCCGCACGCGACGGAAAAGGGGCCTGAAATGGATACACTGGATCTATACAAACAGCTTCTCTCCCTCGGCTTCATCGCCATTGTCTGCTTTAGGTATGTACTGTAGTCGATATCTAACGTCGTTATACTGAGACCGAGGGTCTGGGCTCGACGCGTCTTCTCACCTTCCCGAATGTTTCCTGTCGCTCATACTGGGCCGCCGACCCGGGTCCCCCTTCGGCAGGCCGCTATGACGGGTCGTCGCCAGCACAAAGGCAGGATGGCGCGTCAGATCAAGCATTTAGCCTCATTGGGGATAGAGTCCAGAGGCCGCCAACTACACGCACACGCTCTCTCTTTTTCTCGTATTCCAGTCCCGATCTTCGTCTCCTTCACTCTCCGACACGAGGTGGTAAAAACGTCCCACAAGAACCGCCTCCGATGATTGCGTTCTAATTAATACCCACCCAGCTATCGTTCGCCAACTCACGGAGACGCCGCAGTTAACCGCAAACCGTACTGTCGGCTTAGGTCCTTGAAGAATTGCTGTGTTTTACGATCCTGTTCTCAGCTCTCTTCAGGAAAAAACCTTGAAAGCTTTCTGAACTCTCTCCCCCCGATCTTTCAAAGGACACATCAGTCACGTGATAAGGCACGTGCTGCACGCAACACACGCCCAAAAAGTGGGAGGGGCGCCACGACCATTAAAGCGCTCCGCATGCTTGCAGGATTAAGGAGAGGGGGTGGGTGGTGACTAAAGATTGCAGCGCTGGACTAGGAGAGATATATATTTACTCGAGCAGACAGAGAAGTGGGAGTAGGTGGAAGTCTAGTCAGGGATGATCCGCTTGGCGAGATCTCGTGTCTCCCTCCGACTCGTGTGCATCGCCATCGTCACCTTCTCTCTGATCTCTGTGGTACTGCTGCAGATCTCTTCACAGCTCAGTCAGGTACCTAACTAGCACTAGAACTGTAAATATCTTCCTTGCATGTATTATGCCGTAAAGTTTCAGCATTGCTAGCCGATGAACTAGATCCCTCGTGCTTCTCAGCCGGAGGAAGTGTACGTACCATTGTTCTCTCGGTATTCATTGATCTACCAATATATTGCACTACAGGCTCATTCCCTACTGCACAGTGGTATTGAGCTATAGTGTAAAGCACCAGGCTCATGTCTCTATAATATCCTAAGTCCTAAAATCCGTGTGCATGTTATGGTTCGTTCAGTATTCATTGATCTCCAATTGCACTACAGGCTCATTCCCTACTGCACAGTGGTATAGAGCTATAGTGTATATAGCATCATGTTCATGTCTCTATACGTATATGTGTATAAGTTTAAAGCCTGTGTGTTGTACATACAACTTTACACTATTACTTCGTTGTATGCTATAATATACTATTTAATATTGATTGGTCGTGCATAATTTGTGGATGTGTTTGTACATAGTGTTTGAAAGTGTTTGATTTTCTATCATACATACGTATACATAACTGTACTAGTGCTAGTATATACCATAGTTTGTGTACATTTTGTTATCATCATTGTTGGATGACTGCATTATAGTGTAATGTAAATTGTAACTACTCCATCACACCTATACTTTATGCACTGTATATATACATATGACCTCATTATTAGTGGTTTAATTGAGGTTTTTAGCTATTTCCATAAAATCAACAAACTTTCTAGAATAATATCAACCAGCTGACCTGCCTAAGAGGACTATGTATATATTCCACACAATGTCAAAAACTGGCAATTCACGAATATTTAGACCTCTAGTGTAATATGTATATACTATGTCTCTAGCCTAGAAAGAAGCTATTTCCTGAGCACTCTGCAGATGTTCTTTATCTCTTGGCACTGCTCTCGTGTTATCATAATCAGTTATTCACTTTTTTCAGAGTCCTTGCCAAATTTTTTCCCTGAGAAAATATTTATTAGATATGTCATCGTTATGATTGAACAATGCAATCATTATTGATTATTATATATATCTTTAAACGTATGTATTATTATTTCACATATGATATGTAAGTGGGAGAAGTAGGCAACACTACAAACACCCCTTTTACATGCACCTACATATCCACATGTGGGTCAAACCCAGGTTAAATGATATTCTGTTAACATGCACCTTGGGTAATATACAAGTCTAAGGAAACCCAGGGTGTGAAACCGGGTTTGACCCAGTTTAGACTCTCATGTGAACGAGTCATCCCACAATCAACCTGGGTTCAACCCATATCATGTGAAAGGGGTAAAAGCAAAGCCATCCAGGTCAATTCTTTCCAAAAAAAACAAAAAGAACTGCCTTGAATGTGACTTATGATCCATTTCAGATGTGTAATTTATAATTCCGGATGAGTGCTCTGCCAACTGAGCTCCCAAGGTAGCTCACTGGGTTTGGGTTAAAGCAAAAACAACATCATGAACTCAAAGCATGATAGCAAAGATGTTCAACTCACTAAAATGTGCTAAACACAATATAGCCTTGTTGGCTATCAGGGCTCAATGTTACTAGAGGCATACCATGTTTCCTCCAGACTCCGACTTGATGAGACCCTAATAGAAGTTAAATTGTACATATAGTTATTAGTTCTACAGG
>JAODVQ020068776.1:1967-18223 GCA_025400075.2 Phenganax stokvisi
ATTTAGAATCCTTCATAATAGATTCATCACCCTATATAGATGAGTACAAGAGCTCCAATTTGCTAAGTCTTAGCAGTAGCTGTGTCTTTGGGTGTGTAACAATGATTATTGTGTATCTTATGCACAAATTCTCAGTGTTTATTTTGTTTTAGTCTCCCAGCATTCAACAAAACCCTTGCAAGAACTCTCTAAGTTGAAAAGTTCTAGTGGTTTCATCACTGGTTCAGATCTTCTGTAAACTTATCTGAAATGTGAACTCTTGATTCTGCCTTCAACCGTGGCTAATAGTAGAGATTCCATATACTCAGTGGTCCAGCTCTACGAATCCGATGATCCATTACCTCGGCCAGTGTTATTTGGATGATATTATTAGTGTGTTGCATCTATGCTTCTAACTGAATGTGGAATAGTCCAATTCAGCAGTTATTCCTAACCATAAACCATATAAATGTCTTCTAAATCTAGTCCCTAGTAATAGAGTTTATTGGCCTTTTTAATACCATTAAACAGAATGTGAAAACTGAGAGAAATATTTACTCACTATAACATTTTCTACTCACTCTAGCTCTCTAGCTTATAGTAGTTTGTCATGCAATACCACATTGCTGTTATAGTACTTAGAGGCATCCCTGTAAAGGGCGATAGAGGGGATTTCTATTTACTGCTGGGCATATTCTCATCCATAACCTTACAGTATAAGACACTCGCAGAAAATGTAAATATAAAAAACTGTGTATATATAGCAGCAAAATTGCTCTCTCTGATGATATAACTTTTGGGAACTGTTTTGAAGTTGTATCTTCCACACGTGTATCATGCTACTATAGTATAACTCAATCAGCAGAATGTATTGCTATGCCATGCAAAGTGTGTTTCTCCCCTAAACACTACAGCGATAGTATAGAGTGTTGATGAACAAAGAAAGCAAAAGTTGATCTTCCTTTTGAAGTTTTTGACAACTATTTCGAAGAAAGGTTTTTACGGCCCAAAACAATGTTCCTATCAATGATTCCATCTTTGGTACTATGCTCCACCCATTGTGTTCATTATGCCATAAAAACTCTGTAATCTGATGCTATATGCCTGTGGCTAGGAAAGTGGTATCTCTCTGGTGCCTCCAGGCAAAGGACACATGCGTCTAACGAAAAAATGTGTATGCACATCGCCTCCCAACTGTTCACAATACTTTAATCCAATGAGATTAATGTACTGAGACAACATAATATATTATAATATAGTACAAGTAAAGAGCATTAGTATTACTACTATCTTAGATTACGAAGCCTGTAAGACACCTCGTACTATTGATTTGTATAGTGTCTATACGTATTCCGTGGATATGTGGAATAATAAAGCCTGAAAAGTGGTTTCCTCCTTAAAGAAGCCTGCCTGGCGCTAAACTAATGGTCAGACATACGCTTAACAGCTGAAAAAAGGAAGCTCTATAACTGGACTCTATTAATGGCCTTTATTATAGTAAGGCCTATTGCATAATACTATATAGCTTTATATGCAATACATTTATAATGCTATGATATTATACTAGCTGTAATAGCAAAGTCTCTAATGTTTTGTTATGTCTCTTACTACGACTCCTGTATATGCAGTGGTGTACAGTGTCTACTGCAAAAGAGGGGTCTAAATTCTGCCTCTCCCAACAAGTGGTCCTTCCCGGGGGGCCGGCTGGAGAACCCAGGGGACCTGGACGAGGACGGGGATGTGGGGACGCGGAGAGAGCTGGAGGAGGAGTGTGGAGGAGGGGAACCTTCGGGACTACCCTCTCTCATACACATTGAGTGCTACAAGAGTGGGAAGGTGAGCCAGAAATAATAAGAAAAAGTATAATAAGAAGAGGAAGGAGAAGGTTTTCAAGAAAGGAGAGAGAGAGTAAGAGAGAGACAGTATGGGTTCAAGAGAGAGTTAGGAAAGGGCCTCTATAAGCTTTAGTTCTTAGTGAAGTCTAAAGAGGTGGGTTATAAAGCTTATGCTTTAGTTTTCTCTGAGGTTTTAGGAGGGATGGACACAGACACCAAAATTGGATAGTTATATCTTCTCACCTTCAATTCACCATAAAACACCTGCAAATAGCTAGTGGGTGTGTTCCTGGCTGTGGCTTGGTTAGGCAGAAGACTCCCTTGCATGGAATACTAAAATCTGTTGCAAATTCGCGGATGTTTAGAATACGAGAAATAGTTGGAGAAATATCTGCACTGCTACACTATATATGCACACCTAAGTACATATGCCACACCCTCATTCACTAACTATTTTGCGGGAAATCTTTGCCTCGCGAAAGTGTTTCTCCCGCAAAAGTTTTTAATTATACGATTGTACTCCATCTCTTGCTATTGTTATATACCTGGATCTCTGCCTCAAGGATACTATTAATTCTTTTGGACCACTTAAAATGTGAAATGGTAATGAGCGCATTGACCGCAATTATCGGGAGATTATTGTTCTCGCGCTTGACAACATTCTTGGGCCAAGTGGCCTGTTATTTCACTTCTCACTTCTGAAGACTGCAGTTAATGTGCTTTTCCACTGTACACCTTGTGCTATATTTTTCATCTCGCATTTTACACTTCATGCAATTTCAATAGTAAAAAGTATGTTTTTCACACCTGCCCCTTAATGGCGTAAACCACTTACTCATTTAACACATTTAACACATTCGCAAACACTAAATGCAAAATAACACAGACCTTTATATTTCTTTGCCCTCCTAATAATCATTGTCCCAAGCATTTAAGAGAGGTATTAGAGGTATATATATAGTGGTTCCTCATATTCAAAAAGACATATGCTCACTAAAGGTCATTTCCTCCTACACCCAACACAAGTGTAGGAATCATGGTTTCTACATGTGTATATGGGAAGCAAGATTCCTACATTTTCATCAGATATCTTCCTGCACAACTACTCTTTTTGGGGGACTGTGTTTAAATCCTCACTCACCACACCAGTTGCTATAAAGATGTCTGTTCCTATAGTATATGCCTTAACTGTCAACTTTACTATATCAGCTGTTGTTAAAGTTACTATCCACTAGTATTATGCAGATGGTCAGATTTTGTCCCTAATACTATAATATGATAGAGCAGTGCTATAAAGAGTAATGTTGGTTATAATGCTTTGGCTTTAACTAGTAGGGATCTAGCCTGGCAAGCAAGGTAGAGTAATACAGTCCATCTGATGCCATGGAGAAGTTTTATTAAAGTGACGCAAGATGATTTTAGCGGCAGCCAATTTCATTGGTGTGTGAGCATTCATTCAGCTAGCTCTGGTCCATTGGGTAAGACCGGTGGAGTGTGTCCTCGTCACAGGAGGACCAGGTTTGGATAACTGGAGCCTTATCTCTCGTGCCACAAATAGAGGGCTGCCCACAGCCTAGGCCAGCACACTCCACTGTTTACACTGTTGGAATGTGGGGCGAGGCTGTGCCAACAACTCAAATTGATTTCTCTATCAATCTCTCTCAATATCAGCCAGGACCGATGAGTGCATGGACATAGGCTTATGATAAAATGGGCCTTAAAAGTCCAGTGCAACAGTATACATATAAGAGTTAAATAAGTGTTACTAGAGATGGAATAAACCAATCAAAAACAATGGGATGGGAGAATATCGTCGTATTTTTGTGTTTTCTAGAGAGTACATTAGTGGTTTGGTCAGTTTTAAGTGACATGAAGACTAACCAAGGATATTGTGTATATTGCACGACTTGCCACAAGTTTACCAGCAATGCAGAACTATTACTAATACACAACAAGCAGGGTAGTCTCGTTTATGTCTTTTAAACTGAAGGGGCTATAACCCATAATATAAAAGGCTTTACACCACTAGTGTACATGTGGAATACATCTCAGGTCAGGTCTGGTCTGGTCAAAGTGCTACTACACCCACAAATTTCAGCCTTTTACGTGGGTCTGCATCATTCCTTGCTGGATTCCTCGCATTCTCTTTGCCTTTACATCCCAACTAACTCGGCTTATTTTTAGTCTTTCTTTTTGGCACTCCACAGAATGTATGTATTACGTGGGTATATGATGTATATACACTCTGAGGGCATTATACATACATACAATGGCATACCTAAATTGGTGGATTACTGGCATACCATAATAAGTTGGCTCTCTCTCTCTCTCTCTTGACCACTATGGTGTGTATGGACCATTGTGTGCTATATAACTACGATACAGGTTTGTTTTTTGATCAATGGTTGTTGTATTTCTCTCTTGATTTTTACCTTCTGGCTGGTGAGGTACGTATGTATAATTATAATATACAACTATTATTTTACACGTGAGTATTATACATAATGTAATACTTTACATAGCCTCGGGCACCACATTTGAAGATAACAGATTCTGCCATTCATATTATGCAGATTAAGATATCTTCACTGCTATCTGGCATGATATCCATTGTTGTAGTAATGTTTGCACAGTGGTTGGAGCCGCATGAGTAGAGTGTGTTGTTATCATCCAATGATACTGTTCAGGCACACGCTCACGCCACCCCACACACCTCCTTCACACCTTCACAGCCACTTGAGGCCACACTTTATAACTATACTATCTCTCTTAATGCATCACTGCTGCCCACTTTCTCAGCAATAGTATTATATGCTAGCATGAACCAGGCTATGAATGTTGTTTATGAACACTGCAACCTACCAGCAGATCCAGGGAAGACATAGATACCCTTTTTCTTTCATATTTGGAACCTCTTCATCTTTTCTAGCCAGCTTGCTTATGTCACCTTAAAGTGGATTTACTTGCAGTTGTCAGCTTCAGCTACCACTTGGGGTGATTTTACCACATCTCTGGTGTACATTGGAGTTACATACATACTATTATTGTGAGAACTCGCCTTGTTAACTGAGAATTTAACCAACTACTATGATTAGTCTGGGTATACCACAATAGCTGCATTTTAGAGCTTTTTAAGGGCCGTAATTTGACTCCACTATTAAAACAGGCTCACTCTAATTCTGTACTTCTTCTAATGTACGTTGTATGTAGCTATCTTGATGTTTATACATATGTTTATATAGGTGAAGCAGACCATATATCATGTGTATGCTGTCGACACCTCAACCAATAAGGAGTGGGAGTCTTGGAAACCGAAGCCGAAAAACGAAAAAGGGTCGTCCGAGGTCGACACCACAGCTAAGGAGTTGGTCGTCAACGATCAGACATTTCCTTCGCTCAACGGCTACTGCTGGGTTGACATGCACGCTCTGATTCAAGAGTGTGACAAGCTGGTGAGTTATCCACTCTCTCTCTATCTCTCTCTTGTGACCTACTGAATAGTAACAGCCTCTCTAACACAGACATACATCCCAAGTCTCAGTATAATATAATGAACTACATATTAGTATACGTCTTGTAAGTTTCTATGCAGTTATGCATGAATATACACATAATGTGACATATGTAAGTTAGAATCTGACACTCACAACAGAGAAAGAATGTAGATAGAAGAAAGAGGAGGATTTCTAGGGGACTCTAGTGAGACATTAGATACATATGTGTGTATGATGTATGTACTACCTATGTACATAAGTATTTCTACTTAATGTAGACCAGCTCCAATGTGGATATTATAGAGGCAACGGATCTTCAGCATGGATTGGTCCGATGGGTACAGAACTATGGAGACCACGTACTTCGAACTCTCATCCAACGAAGTCCGAAGCTTCCTCACCACTCTCCCCGCAGACACTCTTCCTCGTCCACCAGTAGCAGCAGCGGAACCAACGGTTCGGGTTCAAGAGCTAGATCGAAGTCTGATCTCACACCGAAGACGCAGCGCTATCGGACGACCCCCGATCATCTCTTGGCTCCACCTTTCCCACCTCTCAGACCACCTCCTGGTACCTTCCATGCACCTCCTCCCATGATGACCAATCACAGCCCCACACACAACTTCTATGGAATGGGAATTCCAATGATGTCACCAAACGCTGTTGCCGGACCAGCTATGCCGAATCAGCCTAATCCAATGCATTACATTCGCTATCCGGCCATTCTGCCCCAGCAGCAGCCTGTTGCACAGCAAGCTCCACAGCCTGCTGTCATAGCAAACCCATCTCCAACTGGTGGAGTGGTCTACCAGCAACTTCCACAGCACTTTGGGATGCAGCAGCAGCAGCAGTTGCAGCTTGCAGGAGGTATTGGTGGCACAGGAGGAGGAGGAGGTGGTGGTGGTGGTGGTGGTGGTGGTGGTTCACCTAGGATAGGTAGTGGAGCAGGACTAGTTCTGTCAGGTAGTTCTCCGGGCAGAGCTGCCGAAGTCGGAGTCATGGCCACTCATAAGCAGGTCGGAATCAACAATGTGTCTCCCACTGAGGATACTAATATTCCAATATCGACTGAGGGAACTGAGAGTGGAAGTGGGAACGTACCTGGCATGGATATCATCTCGAAATTGATGCATGTTCCTAGACAGCCGCAGGCAGCTTCGGCATTTCATCAAGTTGTGCCTCACGAACACCATCATCTCCATCATCACCTTCCCCACCAGGTGGCCACTCCTACTAATGTAGGAGTTACCAATGAAAACGACAATCACTACACTCCTCCTTCTTCCGTAGCAGGGAACACTAACAGACTTCAGAACTACGCACAACCAATCATGCCAACCCCGCTTCACATGAGCACGGGAACACTCGCTCTCCCGCCTGCTCACACGGCAGCGACTGTTACTCTTGTGGAGCACCCTGAGGCCTTACTGCCCAATCCTCAAGTCATTCCTTCAGTCACCCCAATCACCGCTCTCACCTCATCATCCACTGCTCAATCGTCCCCACACGTGAACCAACAACAACGCAGGGAGTTCCTCTGCCGGTACTTCATGTCAGGGAACGGTCACTGTCCATATGGCGACAAGTGTTGGTTTGCACACCCAGACCCTGATCCTAGACCTCCCAGCTCGACTACTCCAAACACTCCTCTTCACGTCCAAATCCCTCCGCAGCCCGGACACTCGTGGAATCCAAACCTGCCCGTCCAGTACGTGACTTCTCCTCCCCAATCTCCTCTGGACGGTACCTACCTCTCGCCCACCGATCCTTCTACTGTTAGAGTTCGGCCTCCTATTTTACACCCCTCTTCTCCTTATTTCCCCGGTCAGCCCCCAATTCTTGTTTGGCAACCTAATCCCAGAAGGGGCCTGGGAAGTTTTCCTCTTCTTCCTTCCATGCGTCCTCAATTTCCTGTCGACCCCACTCTCCGATTCGGTCTCCTCTCGGAGGTCGCCGTGACGACCAATGACCCTGACGGTAATTCCGTATGTCACATATCACAGCTAACCACTCGCGCCGACCACTTTTACGTGAGTTTCAACAATCAGGTCCGTGACTATAAGATACTATTTAGTGGCCATCGGAGCCAACAGGAGAGTTGGATACTTCAAGACTCCTTCCCTTTCAAGCATAAAGTCACTTGCCTTTACATCTCCAGACACCAGCCGTTTATTCTACTAGTTGGTACCGAGGGTGGATCAGTGTATTCTTGTCTGTTACGGAAAGGAAACCATTATAATCAGCCAAGCTGTACCTCACTTATATGCACCCTAGAGGTATATAAATTGTATAATATACATACCTATTTATGTGTAATATTGCATATAGTGAACTGTGTAGATTTCTTGCTGTGTATATACCAGTTTATATATCACTAGGCTTGTACTAGGGACCTTTACAATCTCATACTTTGTACTGGGACTTTAAAACCCCATAAATTGTACTCTTCCTTTAGAATGAACTGTGCCTTTACGATCCCATAAGTACTTTGTACTGGACCTCTATGTGTCTCATACTTTTTACTGTGCCTTTATAAGCCCATACTTTGAACTGGACCTCAATAATTGGGCCTTATTGCAGCCTTTCTCTTACTTTATTTCCAGGCCTTTATGATTTTATTACCATAGACTCATTAGAAGCCAATACTTGTGTCTCTTTACCTATGTATGTAAGTGTAAGTGTGCAGTTTAACAGTGTGAGTGTTCAAATTGTCATTTGTGAATAAGGAAAATGTTTCAGCATCAAAGGAAGATATTTTGCTATTCACTAAAAGACAGAGACATTCTCTCTCATTGTCTTTCAATAGAACTTAATATTGTGCTATCTATACTTTGCGAAAACATCCTCGTGTTATTTCTCCCACACTGCCGTTCATTTTACAAAGTTTTCCTTTTCTTTTTCAACATGAATCCTGTAAGCATGGAGTCTATACACACCTGTCTGCCTTAAGGTTCACATACATACTAGAGTCACTTGAAGTCTCCCTAACCTCAAGAGTTGAGAGTTTGAACTATTATACGTTATAATATAGTCTCTTTAAAGAGGGTCTGGCAGTGATATAATTATTTGATCAGTGTGGAGTGAATGGTGATCCAATTGCAAGATAGAAGGGAGTTTGGTGTGCATTATAGTTATATAGGAATAGAGAATCATTGCATATGTATACTTCATTCTTTCTTAACTCTGTTTCAAGTTAGTTTGTTCAATGTTGTGTGTACAAAGTCCCTTTAATGAGAGCCATGTATTGTCCACATACTCAAATTTGTAACTTGTGCGTTAGTTCATGTATACTAACTCCATTATTCTGCAGCCTCCTTCAGCAGTGACGTCTCTGGTTCACTTCACTACCTCTATAGCCACGGCTCAGGTGATAGTAGTAGGTACCAAGATGGGGACAGTGTCCTGGTATATAGCACAGCCACCACAGAAGACATTTTCTCTTCTGTCTAGCGCTCATCCCCACCAACCTCATAGAATTGTGGCCTTACAGGTACATATACACTATGTATATAATACATTTATATAACATTATACAGTCCTCTATGCTATACATAATACATATATAACATTATACAAGTCCTCTGTAATATTAATTTCATACCATCTGCTTGCTCAGCTATAGGTTATTTTAAGGGGTGGAGCTAGGCTATGTTACTAGGACTACAACCAATCAAATTAAGGGTTTAAAAATCACCGAAGGATGGTTTTTTGATGGCATAACATACAGATATGGGGTATGGTATGGCCATTATGGGTATAGTTTAATATAATTTGCCAACAGGATCAAGTATTGGTTTCTATATTACTACTACACTACATTCAGTAAGCTTTTGGAGGTGGGGCTTGTCTAGGTTACTATGGTTATGGCAGAGCTGACCAATCAAATTATATGGAGGTTTAAAAATCACTAAAGAATATGTTTTTTGGTACCGTATCATACAGATGTGTGGTGGAATGTTGGTGTCTGGGAGCAGTGAAGGGAAGGTGATAGTCTGGAGTATGAGAACACAAGAACCAACCATCAGTAGCGAACAGCTAGTACACTCAATCTCACTCAGTAGTATTCACGTCCAAGACAGCACCTCCATCATCACAGTCGGGAGAGGTTCGTCGGAACAGGAGGACCCTGTCGGAGGAGAAGGAGGAGTGTTTTCTGGTGTCGGCGGTGCTCCTTCCTCGTCGTTATCGTCGCAGTCGAACAAATCTCTCCCGACTTCGGTCCAGAATTCCATTCCACATCACGAGGGAAGTGGAACCGGAACGGGACTCAATCAGACCACACAGGACCTAGCAAAACTCTCCATCACATCTGATATTGGTGGGAAAGTGCCGGACATCTGCGACAACACCGTCACACTTTGGCAGTACAACGTGCCACTTCAACCTTTGACAATACGAGGAGATCTCGGTAATATAGTGGCATCTGTCTTTCATCAAGCACAGACGGGGAATATGTTCTTGGCCGTGGCGCTTGCAGACCACACCGTCAAAATATACAACATACCAAGCTTCTGTCTAGCCTCCGAGCTTCACTTTCCCGAAATGTCAGGCAAGAGGTGTCTGCATGTGGCGTTGAACTTCTCGCGCGAATCTCCCATTCCAAACAGCAACTATTACAAGAATCCATTTCGAGATATGATACTCACAACGGCGTGGTCGGACGGTAGGGTGATGATATGTCAGGTTTCAAGGCAATAATAGCAGAGAAAGATATATATCTATTATTACTATTATATGCTATTATGTTTGTTGCGTACTTTTTCATTTTTCGGCTGTTTTTCAACTTTTTTTCCCGTTTTTGTTTATTTTTGTTGTCTTGTTTTGGCTAGTTTATTTGTTGTCGTGCTTTGTTTATTGTTTTTGTTTATCTTTTACACAGTGGTTTTCTAAAACTTTCCATCCGGTATATATAATATATTGCTATAATACAATATATGTTTGTCTAGGCTCTGTATGTATGTTCGTACATTATACAATTGTTATTATCATCAACGCCCATCACTATAGTACTGTTTTATACATGGAACTATGGAGTATATAATAACATAATTTGTATTGCCATAGAATCACCATTAATACACATATATCACAGGGTATATTATATTATATCAAAGGCTCCATTTTTGTAAGACTGGACGTACAGCTATATAAAATATGGCATTCTGACTGTATATCTCTGTATCACGACACAATGCTTCATATAAATACACTGGTATATATGTACTTCGCGTATTTAATTTTACATATTATTATTATTTTGCTGCACTAATTGTATTGTATTGTATTGGTTTAATCAATTAGCATAGGAGCCATCAAAGTAAGGGGACAACAAACATTGAATACATACCACTTAGGACAGCTCCTACCAGGCTTCTTATATAAGATTACATAATCGCATTGCACCAGTATCAAAACTTGTGAAATTTGAGATCAAGTGAATATCCCCACTGTACGGTATCAAGACTTGGCGAAAAACCTGAGATTATAGGAAATAGAGCAGTATGTAAGGGCTAAATTTAGCAAATGATACTAAAAATAAAGAACAATAGGATACAGTGAAATAATGTAATTTTGTTCCACTTTAACTAAAAATAGCCTTTATAACTGCTACACTTCATTTAAACAAATACGTATGCCCACTGTATGGTGATATTGCAGGTGAGATATGAGGATTCAACTGGTCCCTGGGACTTCACCTTAATTAATGAGATTCCATGTACATTCCTTTCTCATCTTTGGAATTGTTACAATCAAGAAACCTTTCCAACAAACTATTCCTTAATTAAGTGCAATACTTCTCTGGTCTCTTATATAGCTTGTTCTAAGAACTAAACAATAGTTTGTTATATGCATAGCTAGCTGGGTATTGAAATTGCTTTCATCCTTCGTCCCACACACAAACCTTTAACAACCTCCATCAATGGATCATATTTTGTCTAATTAGAAGTCTCTTGATGTACATACTTCGTATTATTTTTAACGAAGGAAGTTTGAAATAGGAAGTGAAAACGTATCCACAAAACACTACTATATTATTATAAGTATGTAATAGAATGAAATAATGATTACATCGTGTTTTGGAAATGACACGTGTGTTTGGTTTTGATGAAAGAGGCCCGGTAAGTTTGCCAATTGAACACAGGTATGTCTAGCTCAAGAGGAACATATTATCTCTCTCAGAGTTTGTAGATCAAATTTGCATTTCAACACTGGTATGTCCATACTTCTGGAACTAAAGGTGAACATCTCTCTCTCTCTTAAGGTTTGAAGATCAAACGTGCATTTGAACACAGGTATGTCCATACTTCAGCAGCTTGGACTGTATATACACATACTTAGGGTATGACTTTGTCTTGGACCGCACACGACTGTAGATGAACATATCTCTCTCTCTCAGGGTTTGTAGATCAAACGTGCATTTGAACACAGGTATGTCCATACTTCAGCAGCTTGGGCTGTATATACACATATGACTTTGTCCTGGACTGCACACGACTGTAGATGAACATATCTTTCTCTCTCTCAAGGTTTGTAGATTAAACAGGTATATTCATATTTCAGAGCAACTTGTTGTGGCAACACGTTGCTCTGAAAAATTCTAATGTATTGCTATAATGGGAACAGGTAACAAGTTGCTTGGGAATAGACCAACGTTCTAGTATTGGCAACTTGTTGCCTAGCCCCTTAAAACTAATACAACAGGTAATGCAGAACATGTTGCCTGCAATAAGTTGCTAAATGTATGGTAGCCTTTAGTGTGTGTGTGTGTGTGTGTGTGTGTGTGCCATAGATGGATATGATATTAATATAATAACATCATGGGAATTTGACTAATCCGACAAAATGCTCAGACACATGTTGTACCAATACTCACTAGTGAGTCATGACTGAGTTACAGTGGTGACCGGCTGTGACTGTTTGGGCTGTCCGTGGACTGTGTGTGTCTCTAGTATCGGTGGTTGTCTGTATTCTCGTGCAAAGGTCTCGGCTACGAGCAGTGGAAATATGAGAGTGGCCTCTCCATATACCTGCATCATAGTAACATTTACCATACTGTATTAACTCTATAGCATTATAGCAGTAGTATAAGGGCAAAATGTTACTAAAAATAGAGCAAAACGAATAAAGAACAATGGGATACTGTGATAGAATGCAATTTTGTTTCACTTGTAGTAAATATAGCCCTTTATACTTCCTTTTGTTACCTCATCTCCCACAATATCAATACATTTATATCAGGAAATATATATTATATATAGCAGTATATGTATTGTGTTTATGCATTCCTTTATTGCTAAGGTTTTATTATTATAGAACACAATGAGGCCGGCCATCCCTCCCACATCACAAAAGAAGGCTTTTGGATGGGTGGTCGCTACAATCATTTCAAAGTGCTACAATCCTTTAAAAGTGATAAGAATCATGTGAATACTGAATCAGAAACGTAATAATAATAATATATGTATTGTGTGTTTGTTTGTATGAAAGCATGCTACGTATATAGAGCTTGAGAGTGAAGACCCACTTTGACTGGTTTGGCTGTGATTCTAATTTTCCCCCAAGACACGGCTTCATCAGGTCTTGCTCCTGCGTCACTGCCATCAAACTCCTGGGCCGTATTGACGAACACTGCATAGTCAGCTCCGTTCCTCTGAACATATGGACAAGAAGAGTGGGGAGATGGTCCGGTTATGTATAGTGGAACCTCTGAACAATGGACAAGTGGAGTAGGTAAATAGTCTGGTTATATACTGTGGAACCTCTGAACAATGGACAAGTGGAGTGGGTAGAGAGTCTGGTAACATACCGTGGAACCTCTGAACAACGGACACTTTGGTTGGTGGCATCAGCTCTGTCCATTGTAGAGAGGTTGCCTCTCAAGAATTACTCATTATTATAACACTGGGCTTATGAGTAGGTGTTACCTTAAGACTAGCTGCAGACCTCTATTCATTCTCCCTCTCCCTCCCTTCACACATAATAGTGGCCACATACGGTCTATTGCTCTATATGTAGTTGCAGCCAATCCCAATTTGTTTTTTATCAATCATTATTAGTACAGCATATCAGAGCCAAAGGTTTGCATGTGTATATTGCACGTCCGCAACTTATGTTATATACTGTGTATAACAGACTCCTAAGTGGAGGCCTAAATCGGCCTTTGAACAATGCCGTCTATTGTGTATAGTGTATGGTGGTCTCCTAATTGGAGCTGATTATAAGCCACAATGTATAGGATAATCATTGTGTCCTAAGTGAAGTGGAATTGTGCAGTCGTGTGTATTCCCATTGGGATATGGCAGAGGAAGTATGCCATTAAACTGTAGTACACTGTTTCCCAACAACACCAGTACTACCAGACTATAATCATATACACATAATACACTGTAATACACTGCATATTAAATCATAATACACTATAATACACCATACATTATGTACATGCTACTACATACCAAATACACTAAATCAAAGGTGAATTGGTCTAAGTACTCGAGCATTAACTACACACATACCTGTATGGACAATTACAGTTGGTAACACTTACAAGGTACGTACAGTGTCCTGTTTAGAGAGGTACCTTCTAAAGAAGTGTCCATAATAGAGAGGTTTACTATTCTTGCATACTAAATACATAGACTACTGTAATTAAAAGATATCACCTGAGTAGAAATATTTGCTAAAGATGTGTAAGCAACAATTATATTCTAACGGGAGATTACCTTACAGGGCTGTGGTCATGCTATCAGCATATTTTAAGTATTATTTCTAGTATTATATGAATAGATAAATAATAATAATAACTCCTTAATGTCATAGTGTTACTTCCATCCATTGGCTTGCACCCAGCAGAGTGGGCAGAGTTTTAAAGATAAAGCGATAGTAGTAGTGTTTTTATGCTGGACATAATTAAACTGGGTTGGAACCGGTTCACAAACCATGTGCCATTTACAAGTAAATTCTCTAAACCGGTTTAGTGTCATAGGTGAGTAGAAACAAAGTGGTTTGGTAATAGTATAGACCATTTGCACCTAAACTGGTTTCCAGTTTTAGATGCCCGTGTAAACGGGGCTTTATATAGCACCCATACACAAGTATAAAAGTGATAAATTTAGACACATAACTATGACCAAAAATAGCTCAAACCCTATCAAAACAATAGAATACAATGATAGTGTATTATACCAATTTTAGCCCACAGAGTTATCAATAGTGGACATGGCTATTCAACCTCTACTTGATCAGGCAACTAACAATACAATGTGCTTAGCCTAAAGAGCATTACGGAGCCTATATAGAACATGTTTACTTAATGTTTTATTAAGACTGCAAGTGGTGAATTATTGAGCTATGGCTGGATTCAAGTGGCTTGGAAAGGAAAGGTTTCTCAGTTACACCATGGTTACAGAGATTGGGTAACCATAAAGTAACGTGTGCCCCAGTTTTCAAGGATGGCCTCAGAGTCCTACCCCTCTTACTCTATGCTCTGTGCTGTGTTTGCTGGTTGTTAGTTGCTGGTTATGATGAAATATGGGGTTACTTTTCTACTCCATTTCTCTCTTTCTCTTATACATAGCTAGTATGCTACGAACAGGTTTGGCCATATATTATACAGCTGCTAATAGTACCATGAGATTGGCATTGCAGATGTGATGCTTGACTAGACCACCTCCGAGGATGATCATACCAGTGTTTGCAGCTTTAACTGCCAGTGTATTGATCCTTCTAATATCTGTAATCAAACACATTGCAGTTGAACCATATCACATGTCACATTACCACCATACAGTATAAAGGTAGAGAAAGATGGTGACAAGGAGGCGGAGGAGGAGCTCTGTTCAATGATTAGCCTCCATGAGGCGCCTCTTTGAGGCATACCATCGAAGTGGCTTTCGCGGTCACCATTGCATAAAGGTGCGCCTGGGCTTCATAGGCCCAGTAGGCACATGTGATGGAGCCCCCGCAAGTCGGACATGAGAACAAAGGAGGAGGAGAAGCAAAAGGAGGATACACATTAATACTGTACGTATGGTGTGGAGGTAGGTTTTGGTCTCAAAGTTCAGAAAAGGAAGAGTTAGTCAGGAATGAGTTGATAACTCATGCCAGTTGATAGGAAGAGAAAAAGTCTGAACATGGGGGATAATTTTATATACCTTGAGCTATATCAATAATAAGACCAGGGTTCTTGTAGGAGTGAATGTAAATCATGTCTCCCATCGAGCCATCAGTGAGGGCAGGACAAAACACTGGTATATTGTTCTGCAAAAATATATTATTATGTTAAACTGGATTACAATTTGTCTGAATGGTTTGAAGCCCGACGAGACGGTATTTAATCTGTCTGGTCTCTGTTTTAAACTGTTTGACATTATTAACAGTTTTAAAACAGTGTGAGTTGCTAATTGCTCCCCATTATTCACTGGCTGTCCTGGGTCATGTTGAATTGTTCTTTGTGCAATTGCCTTCCCCTGCTTCATCATATAGAGAACTGATAGACACCTCGAAAATAATAGAAAACTCTCTAAAACAGGCATCTCAAGTGAGAACTATTGTGAAGACAACCTCCATGGAAAGGACAAGTGCCCTTCTTACAGAGGTTCCTACATAAACGCCGTATTGGTAGATAGCATGGACAACAACACTATTGTATGCACTGTATATATACATTCCTTCACAGAATAAGACAAACACATAAAGTGCTATTATATCATCAAAAGTTGCACATGTTGTGATGAAAGTAAAACTACTTTTGACTACTCGTGACAGCTGTGCCACATGAGCATTGTATTCAATTCGCATGCATTCATATCTTTTCCTCTATACTTACCTACCTATCGTCAGGTGGTCAATTAGCTATATAGGCTGTTTACTCTGCAATACAGACTTGCTTCAATTCTGCTGACTGGCAATGCTTAGTTCAGCCTCCAATGAAGAAGGCACTACTGCT